>SJYT01037855.1:393196-458659 GCA_006410635.1 Cephalophus harveyi | reverse complement strand
TATCCTATCATTTTGCCTGTTCATACTGTTCATGGGGTTCTCAAGGCAAGAATACTGAAGTGGCTTGCCATTCCCTTCTCCAGTGGACCACGTTCTGTCAGCCCTCTCCACCATGACCCGCCCGTCTTGGGTTGCCCTGCAGGCATGGCTTGGTTTCATTGAGTTAGACAAGGCTGTGGTCCTAGTGTGATTAGATTGACTAGTTTTCTGTGAGTATGGTTTCAGTATGTCTGCCCTCTGATGCCCTCTTTCACCACCTATCATCTTACTTGGGTTTCTCTTACCTTGGGTGTGGGGTATCTCTTCACGGCTGCTTCAGCAAAGCACAGCCGCCCATGTCCAGGAGACTGTATTTCCTCCCAGAACCACAGATTCCTCCTTTATGTTTTAGGACCTTTCTGTTTTTGAGTGAGTTGGAATATGTCTGGTAAGATAAGAGAGAGGTGACTGTATATTTAAAAAAATCCTATTGGGGCAAAGCATCCAGAACAGATTTTCCTCTGTTTGTGGACTGCTTTTATAGCAAACACTTTGTAATCAGCTTCCCTGGTTTCTCAGACAGTAAAGAATATGCCTGCAATGCAGGAGACCCAGATTCGATCCCTGGGTCTGGAAGATCCCCTGGTGAAGGGAATGGCAACCCATGCCAGTATTCTTGTCTGGAGAATCCCATGGACAGAGGAGCCTGGTGGGCTACAGTCCATAGGGTTGCAAAGAGTTGGATGTGACTGAGTGACTAACACTTTCACTTTGTAATCACATACAAATTAAACTGCATTGAATGAACTGGTTTTATTGCAAAGAATACATTTACTGAAAAAGGGAAAAAAAAGTGCACATATGTGTGTGTCAGTTGACAGTATTTGAATATTTGAAATCTGGAACACAGCACTCTCAGATAGGGAAACTTTACATACTGTCACCCAGACTTTGGTCCCAGACAGTCTTCCTTTGTTAGCTTATGCAGGGCCCTTGACAGATCTTGACAGTTGTGTGTATTTGCCTGCTTGTGCTTTCAAGGTCACTGGGGAAAAAAATTAGAGCTTTGCAAACTAGAGGGTATGATACAAATGTAAGTTGTAAGTAATTTTTGCTAGGATCATTGTTAGTTATGTGCATGGAAATTCTGACATACAAGAGAGGCTGGACACTGTTTTATTTTCTATTTGTGATATATTTCATGAAAAGCTGACCTTTTAGGGGTCATGAAATGGGATGATATAACCACTGTAACCAAAATGATTCCTTTCCATTTATTTATCATATCCTCTCAAAGGGTGACTACTAATCATTTTTAGTTCTGTTCATCAAAGTGATGAAATAAATGGGGACCAGATGTGATTTTATAGATTTTCAATCCTAGATTTCAAATCCTAGGATTTGCGATTTGAATACCATCTCTAAAGATAAAAGGCAAACTTCCTGTATCACTCGGAGCTCTTAATAACTTCATTTTCAATTGTATTATTGGGCGATATAACTAAAGAGGTCACGACAGACGCCGAGAATATTGGATTGTTGAAGTGAATCTCTCTTTAGATGTGGTGAAGGATTCCTTGGTTTGTGGAAGAGGGATAATTGTGGTAGGGTAGTTTTAGCATTTGTGTTTCATTTTAACATTATGTTGCTCAGAGTGTCCCCTTTGACTTGGGAAATTATTCATTTTGGATGACAGGCTACATAGTGATCCAACTGAAAGCCCGAGGATGTTAATCACCCTGGTCAAGGGTTCCCCTGTCGGGCGTCTAGAGCAGGAAACCCTCACACGGGGAGATGTGTATAAGAGACTGGGGGAGGGGGGCGGTGAGGGAGAGGCTGCCCCTGGGCTCTGATTCCGTCCCAAGGTAATTTACACTCTTGAAACCCTGGCAGCCTATACACACGTGCATGCTTTGAACATTGGAAGAGTTGAGAACATTCCCTGTGCACCTGGGGTTTTAGAATGTGACAGTGGAGGCATCGAGGCTGTTTAAAAAAAAAAAGAAATGGAAAATAAACACAGGGTAGTGGCAGGTAGGTGCTTCCTGCATCAGAGGCTGACAAACTTTTGACTGGAAAGGGTTGAGGATGCTAACGGCATCTTTTGGGGCCAGCCAGTGAGGTCCTTGCCATCCTCAGACTCGGGCAAGCTGGTCTCCATGGGCAGTGTGTCTGGGAGTGCCTGGTGGGAAGCACAGAGCTCATCTGTGCTCCAACTTGCCCGCCCATCTGTAGACTCAGAGAAGGTGATGCGGACAGTGCCAAGTGATCTTGTTGAATTAAAAAAATACAAAAACCTGAGAGGCAGCATGAGGAAGACCCGGGTTAGTGAGGTCTGCTATGGCCCAGGCCCCCGGAGACGCAGTTTCTTTGTGTCTGACTTGGAGCTGCCATGTGCCCGCCTCAGGGAAGACTCTGAAGATTAGAGCAGGAACATGCTCTGCGAGACACTTTCAAATTGCTGGGTCCCATTAGGGGAAACGGGCTTTTGTGGCACTAGCCTGAAGATAATTTTTATCAGATCCCATCTCCTGAGGTCTCACAACGACAGTGGCAGGAGCCCCTCTTAGACCTGGCTTCTCTGCACAGCCGCCTAGCCAGACGCTGGAGAGGTGGTTTCCCCCATGCTGTTCCCGCAGGGCCGGGGGGCCCCCAGAAGACCCTCAGAGGCCCAGGCAGGCAGAGGTGCCAGAGAAGCAGACAGACAGCAGAACCACAGACGAGAGCATGTGGGTGCATGCTCAGTCATATCTGACTCTTTGTGACCCCATGGACCGTAGCCCACCAGGCTCCTTTGTCCACGGGATTCTCCAGGCAAGGACACTGGAGTGGGTTACCAAGCCCTCCTGCAGGGGATCTTCCCAACCCAGGGATTGGACCCATGTCACTTATGTCTCCTCCATTGGCAGGTGGGTTCTTTCTTTCTTTATTTTTTAATTGAAAGATTAATTGCTTTACAGAATTTGTTGCTTTCTTTCAAACTTCAACATGAATCAGCCGTAGGCATTATCACTGAACCACCTGGGAAGCCCTGATGAGAGCACAGGTGGGGGTCATCTCGAGGATGTCCACTCAACTGGCCAGAAGCTGGGGCAGGAGTGCGTGTTAAGGCCCCAAGCTTCTGGGATGTGCATGTAGACCTCGAGTCCTGATGGGTTCCACGAAGCTGAATGCGGCCTGCCTTGCTCTTCTGCTGTCTTTCAGTAGGAAGGTTGTGTGCAGAGCGGGGGTCTCTGTTTGCTTCCAGTCAGCTCAGGCCCCGGTATCAGCAGGTAGATGCGGGGCCTCGCGGAGACTTTGCCCCTCGAGTGATTCAGCAAAGCCCTTGCAAGGTTTCTCTGTTAACCGTCTACAACAGGCAGAATTTGGATTGGCTGAAAAGAAAGGTGAAATGAGGTAATCGGAATTCTGTGATTTTTTTTTTTTTTTTTAAAGTTCTGGCATCTTGTGTTCTCTGCCTACCAGAAATATTCCAGCAGAACCGTGATAATGCCTTTCATGTGCTAAGCCTTCCAGATGGCAGTTGCTCAGCCAGGGAGCGAAAGAGGGAGTGGTGTGTTGGAGATTTATGAGTAAGTTAATGCCCTTCCTCGCGTGACCCAGTGAACTCTTGCTCGCTCTCTGTACGAGCATCCCAAAGTGCTCAGGCCTGCAGGGCCTTTAAAAACCACCACCCCTCATTTTAACGGGCGGGTTCATGTTCCAGCTAAAAGGAGTGTGTCATTAGAGAGCTTAAGGTGCTTTCTAAGACAGCTTTCTGGAATCTGGGTAGACTCTGAGTTCCTTGAGGACAGAGGTCCCCGCTTCTCTGGGGAGCACCCGTGTGCCGGGGAGCATGGCGTTGGAATCCGTGGGCTCCACCTCAGTGCCTCACTGTTTGTGGGGTCCTGCCCCTGGCTGAGGCATCCTCCCCTTACTCTCTCACTCCAGGGGTGTCCACTGAGCCCACAGGCCTAGGGCTGCAATACAAGATGGACTGGAGTTCTCGGCCTAGTGGAGGAAAGACATAAATGCACATCACGGGAAGCGGTGTGTAAGCCCGAGGAAGGAGTGGTCAGGCAGTGCTTCCCAGGAGGCTGTGTCACTGTGTGTGTTGAGGCAGATTAAGGATTTGCTGAGCAGAACAATTTTAGTATATGTGCTGCCATGGCAAATAGATGGAAAACAATGAAAGCAGTGACAGACTTTATTTTCTTGGGCTCCAAAATCACTGCAGATGGTGACTGCAGCCATGAAATTAAAAGATGCTTGCTTCTTGGAAGAAAAGCTATGACCAACCTAGATAGCATATTCAAAAGCAGAGACATTACTTTGCTGATAAAGGTCTGTCTAGTCAAAGCTATATTTTTTCCAGTGGTCATGTATGGATGTGAGAGTTGGACTATAAAGAAAGCTGAGTGCCGAAGAATGGATGCTTTTGAACTATGGTGTTAGAGAAGACTCCTGAGAGTCCCTGGACAGCGAGTAGAACAACCTAGTCAGTCCTAAAGGAAATCAGTCCTGAATGTTCATTGGAAGGACTGATGCTGAAGCTCCAATACATTGGCCACCTGACGCGAAGAACTGACTCATTGGGAAAGACTCTGATGCTGGGAAAGATTGAAGGCAGGGGAGACGGGGACAGCAGAGGATTAGATGGTTGGATGGCCTCACTGACTTGACAGACATGAGTTTGAGTAAGTTCCAGGAGCTGGTGATGGACAGGGAGGCCTGATGTGCTGCAGTCCATGGGGTTGCAAAAAGTCAGACACGACTGAGCTACTGAACTGAGCAGAATACTTTCAGTTATTTTTTTTTCCCCAAAACAACAAACACCCCCCACCACCCACCCCAGCTTGCTAGGATACAGCATGTATAATGCATGTTACACTTGAGTGTGTGCCGCATGGTGGACAGACACAGCTGCAGTGATGACGCCCTGAAGACTTTCTCCTTGCTCTGGATCCTGTTCTTGTTCACTTTGAGGGCACTTGCAGTGTCCCCTGGGTGCCCCTCTCTGTGAAGCCTTACAGTAGATACTTAGAGATTGTATATTTAGAGATTGTTGTTTAGTTGTTAAGTCGTTTCTGACTGTTTTGTGACCCCATGGATTGTAGCCTGCCAGACTCCTCTATCCATGGATTTCCCAGGCAAGAAGACTAGAGTGGGTTTCTGTTTCCTTCTCCAGGGTATCTTCCTGACCAGGGATTGAACCTGGATCTCCTGCATTGGCAGGCGGATTCTTTACCAATGAACCATCAGAGAAGCCCACTCAGAGGTTTATCTGTGTCAGTTTTGTTCCCCCAACTAGATTTTAGGTTCAGGGCAGGGACCACCTTGTCAACATGAGCACAAATACATCAACTCATACACTGATTGTTGAGGCAACGCTGATTGAGTTATTTCCGTATGTCATTATTACCTGGCTCTGTAAGTATGACAAGGCAGTTTGGCATTGACTCTTAAGTATAAGCATATTAGATATTTTTTAAAGAAATTACAAATTTGTGATCAGCTTCATATCTCCAGTTTGTTCATTTGTGGTCATCTGTTTAATTTGTTCATTCACTTACAAGGCTCTACCTTTGTGAATAATACTTGTCTTTTCCTGTATTGAGGGTTTTTATTTTATCTTTTTAATGCTGTGTTTTTACTGTGCTGGAGGTTTTATTCTTCAAACTTGATAATTGTTTTGATAAATCTCTATCTCTTGGATACTGGCTTAGAGTGAATTCTTTTCTACCAAGTACTTTTTAGAGTGGTTGACCATAAACCATTTGAGAAATCACTGCTTTTATTAATGACTTTTGAGATTTAACTTAAGTTGATAATAATGGAACGTCCTTTGAGTAGAAAACTACATAAGACAGTGTTTCACTGTGCAAACCAGGGCAGAGATGAGTTTCTGATAAGAGAATATAACTTATCAATAATTTAGGTTATTGTATCAAGTAATGTAACACCAGGCAGTAGTGATTGTTTCTTTTTAATTTTTATATGATGTTTATGGTGTGGTAAGCACTGTTCCCAAATGCAGCTTGTATATTAACTTATTTAATCTTCCTAGTGACCCCATGAGGTGTCTTTGAGTTTCGTGCATTGTACTGGTGAGAACACTGGGGGACAGAAAGTGTATGACTTGCCTGTGGGCATGGTCGTGTGCCCATGGACAATTACTCTGGGACTAAAGATATTCTGATTACATATAGAATGCAACTGGAAAATTGGGAAATATTTGGAAAGAAGTTAAAATATTCATTCTTTTGACAATTTAGGGCAGTTAACGTTTGTTAAATTGTTTCCATTACAGTATGTATGTATGATGTTTTTCCTTTTTATTTTCTAAAGTGTAGTAAGATATAACTGTGGTGGTTAGTTTTTGAACTCATGTAGAGGGCTTCTAAAACAGTCAGCTTCACATTTTGATAAGCTGAGAGACTTTCAAAGGATTCCTGTTCCCATAGCAAAATGGTTTCAAATGATAAACTTTGCCTCTGACAGTGAGGCTTGTGAGAATGTCTTTGGAAGAATGTGAATGTAGTTTATTCTGCATAATGTTATTAACACGTGCGTTCTCTCTGAAGTCTAATTAGTGCAGAATTTATTATATAAGACATGGTTCAGTTTTGGTATCCTTGCAAGCTGGGTGTTTTGGCGTCAGTGTTCTGGAGTTTTTCAAAGCTGGGGTTGCAGGTTCCTCCACTTTGAGGGAACGGGCAAAGCATAAGCCACTGAGGGTGAGAGATGGAGTGTGGTGAAGGGTCAGCCACCCTTCTGCCCAGTGTCTGTGGTTGGGGGTGGTGGCAGGGCTGCTTGCCCGCAGCTGATGGTTGCCCAGAGAACATGAACCTGGGTTGCTAGATCTAACCAGTTACCAGGAACAGTTAGAATTTCACGTTTTTAAAATGAGCAGTTTCTCAACTTCACTGCTTTGGAATAAAACTTAAAACCATCCGATCTCAGAGAGCAAGCTGGATCCCACATCCAGAGGATGGCAGGAAATTGGAAGGTGCTCTCCACCTCTCCATAGACCCCTGCTGTGGCCCTGAACTGCTTTCTCTTGCCTGTTGATGTTTGATTGTACTGCACATAGCTGCGTCCCTGAGAAGTCGTATGTAAGCTAATTTCATTTCTTTCCTGTATTTTAAAGTAGCCTTTTCCCTTATTATGGAAGGTCTGGGAACTTCTGGTGAGTTCTGTTTTGTGCAGTATGCCTCTTTTGTATGTTTGTACTAGTGTGTTGTTTCAGTTGGAGAACACTGTTAGTTTTCACATAGCGCTTGAGATGAGGAGGTCATTAGTTAGGCACCCTTTGGGTCACTCAGAGATTCTTACGGCTGTGGCGTTCGTCGTCATACTATTTGACCTGTGAACGGAGCTGTAGATGTTTGGAAGAGTGTTCAGTCCTTAATACTGGTTTCTAAATTCTAGTCATGTTGCCTGTAACTTCCAGTTTCAAAAAACTATGTCAGTCTGTTTCTTGATACCCTAGTGCTGTTCCCCCCGACTCTTGTTTTATATTTAATCATTCTCTTTGGCTCACAACAACAATCCAGTCCAAAGATTTACTTTTTCTGTTTCCATCCCCATCATTATTTTTATGTGAGAAGTATGTTTTGAGTTACAGCAATTCATGGAGATCAAGCCTCTACTCTGTAGGGAGAAGAGAGATGTCATTTACTACAGAGTTTATACAGACAAATGTCCCGTTGCATGCTGTGTTTCCACTGTAATCCACGGGGTTTATTTGTGTTACACTTAAAGAAAAATGACCATATTTGGCCTGACTCTAAGCCAAGATGCTATGGGCCCAAAGTTTTTCTTGGAGGAATGGGGGAGCAAGGGGAATAGAAATATTTGGAAGAAATAGCCCTTTTTCCTCCTATTTTATTCATTAGGCATTTAATGGGAGAAGGAAATGGCAACCCACTCCAGTGTTTTTGCCTGGAGCATCCCAGGGACAGGGGAGCCTGGTGGGCTGCCGTCTGTGGGGTCGCACAGAGTCGGACACGACTGAAGCGACTTAGCAGCAGTAGCAGCAGCAGGCATTTAATGCATAGATAATTTAATGCATTACATTCACTCATTCACTTGTGTTTTCTTCGCCTCCCCCTCCCCCGCCACCTTCTTTCTCCTTTTGAAACAATTTAGAACTTAAGGAAAGCTGCAAGAATACTAAAAAAGAACTGCTATATATATATACCTTTGCTGATGGACTCCAGGTTTCTTTAGTTTTCCCAATAATGTCCTTAGAGCAAAAATATCCAGTTCAGAATAGCCTACAACATGCAGCTATTACATCTTTCTAGTCTCCATCAGTCTGGAATAGTTCTTAATTCTTTCCATGTTTTTCATGACACTGTTTTTGAAGATTGAAGGCCAGTTGCCACAGAGTGTCCTTCCTTTTCTCAGAGGGTGTTCTCTGTTCTTCAAAATCCGGCTTGCGTTACCTTCTCTGAGAGGAGCTGGGCTGTTCCCGTGAGGAACTGGTTGTCTCTCCTCTAGTTTCCTACAGCACTCCGTTAGTCTTTATTTGAGCATTTATGGTACTCATTCATTCATTCATCTATCCAGTGAGTACTTTTTAACTTCTATGTGCCAAGTGGGATGCATTTAGGATCAAAAGAGATTGAAAAAAAAGCCTGCTTCTTCTGAAGCTTACATTTTCAGACACTAAGAAAGACACAATAAGTAAATTGGTAAGGAGACTTCCCTAGTGGTCCAGTGGCTGAGACTCTGTACTCCCAATGAAGTGAGCATGGGTTCAACCCCTGGTTGGGGAACTAGATCCCACATACAGCTAAGAGTTCTCATGCCTCAGCTAAAGATCCCACATGCTGCAGCTAAGACCCTACACAGCGAAATAAATAAATGAATAGTAAATAAGCAAACTAGTATTTCAGATACTGATAAGTGCTGCTGCTGCTGCTGCTGCTGCTGCTGCTGCTGCTGCTGCTGCTGCTGCTAAGTCGCTTCAGTCGTGTCCGACTCTGTGCGACCCCATAGACGGTAGCCCACCAGGCTCCCCCGTCCCTGGGATTCTCCAGGCAAGAACACTGGAGTGGGTTGCCATTTCCTTCTCCAATGCATGAAAGTGAAGAGTGAAAGGGAAGTCACTCAGTCGTGTCTGACTCTTCGCGACCCCACAGACTGCAGCAGACCGGGCTCCCTCCATCCAAGGGATTTTCCAGGTAAGAGTACTGGAGTGGGGTGCCATTGCCTTCAAAGAGGGTAAAATTAGGAAATAGTGTGCATGGGGGGAGTGGGTGGGTGGAGTGCTTCTTGATAGGGTGGCTGGGTGATACTGGAGCAGAAGTGACGTGATCTGACTTATGCTTTAAAAAGGAACCCTCTGTCGCATAGAGGGGCTTCCCAGGTGGCACCTAGGGTAAAGAACCCACCTGCCAATGCAGGAGACATAAGAGATATGGGTGCGATCCCTGGGTTGGGAAGTTCCCCTGCAGAAGGGAATGGCAGCCCATTCCAGTATTCTTGCCTGGAGAATCCTGTGGACACAGGAACCTGGTGGGCTACAGTCCATCCTTAGCATCACGAAGAGTTGGACACGACTGAAGCGGCTGAGCATGCAGGCACGCACACTGTTACATAGAGAAGAGCAGGTGTGTGGGGATGAGGAGAAGGGTAGAACCAGGGAGGCCAGTTAAGGGGCTGCGATAAGCTCTTTGCATGGTTGTCTGAATCCTGTCTAACTTCAGGATACCTAAGACTTGCATGCACTGTTTGTGAGTGATGCAGAGTTCTTCACCAGGAGTGAAATTCGTTAGCCTTTACCTGTGTCAGCAATTGCCTCTTGGTGCTTTTCATGTGAATGGTCCTTGAACCACAGGTTGATAAATAGAGTAACAAGTGATTTTGGAATGAGTGAATAATTGGTTTATGGAATATCCTTTAGAGACACTTGGATATGAAGTGTTTCCACTCTTATTGACTCATTTCTTATAAACATTACTCAAAAAATTATTCGTGGTAGTATAAATTTCCTCTTGCAACTTATCTAGTAGGTAAGGATCTAACTAGGCAAAGCTTTTTTTTTTTAAAGATGAGATGTGTGTTTCATGAAATAAATGTACAATTCTGACACACTATTTTTCTGCCTCCAAATTCAGGGTTTCAGAAGGAATGAATAAATTGTGCTAATAGGATTCATTCACAAAAAAAGTATTAAGTGTATTCAAGAGGAAATTGGATTCAGGGAGTAGTAGGTTGGATGAAGCCATTAAAGATATGAATGAGTATTTTAGAACTGGAGAGAACCAGATCTGGCTTGGCATTTTACTGTACTAGAGGTTCACAGGACATGGGTCAGAAAGAGCCCTGGAAACAGAGTTGAGTGTAAAGCATTAAGGGATTGCTCTTTCTTCTCCTTGGTGAAGTATGTTCAGTCTTGCCTGGGTAATCTCGGGTTCACCGTGAAAACAAGTTATGCCTTGTTTAACTGTCTAATGTTGTGGTCAAGAGCACGGACTTTGGAGCCAAACTAGCTTTGAATCCTCCGAACTCTCACTGTGACTCCGGGCAACTCCCAGACCTCAGTTTCCTCATTTGCTTTTCAGTTCAGTGACTAAGGCATGTCCCACTCTTTCTTTACAACCCCTGGGACTGTAGCCCACCAGGCTTCTCTGTCCATGGGATTTCCCAGGCAAGAATACTGGAGTGGGCTGCCATTTCCTTCTCCTAGGGATCTTCCTGGACCAGGGATCGAACCCATGTGTCTTCTGCATAGGCAGGCAGAGCTTTATCCCTGAGCCACCTGGGAAGCCCTAGTTTCCTCTCAAGCTCATTATGGGCATTAACTGTCAATCCTCACAAGGTATGTAGAACAAGGTTGGGCATATTGTACTCGTTCAATGATAATTAACATTTTTCTTCCAGCCTTATTACTGGTATTACTAATATTATATTTCAGTGCTTTCAAATCATATTTTGCCTTCTAGCATACTACAGATTTTCCGTTGTTTTAGGATGAGTGTGGTTATTGTGGCTAAAAGTACGTTCATCCATGCCTCTGTGTATACGAGGAATTTAAAGGCTTCTGTGCAGTGTTCGTCCTTTGTATTTATGACCAACACTTTTCTGGAAGTAGGTTACCATCACTTTTGTAACATTGCTTTCCCCCAGCTATGAGAGAGCACACATCCCTGCTTCTGGGACGTGTGGTGAGAAGTAACGAATGAGTTCATATTTGTGGCTCTACTCCATTAAGTGCTAATTAACATTAGTTACTGCTCTTTTATAATCTAAATGCCATCATCAAGCTGATTCTCTGAACCAGGGGCATTGAGAGGACTCTTCTTATGTACTGTGGGAGATGGTGTTTTATAACACGTTGGCTGTTTTATTACTTCCACATCTAAAACATAATGAAAATTACTCCCCATATCTAAAATTTTTATACCTCCCCAACAACAAAATCCAGTACTCTTGCCTGGAAAATCCCATGTTCGGGGGAGCCTGGAAGGCTGCAATCCATGGGGCTGCTGGGGTTGGAACAACTGAGCGACTTCACTCTCACTTTTCACTTTCATGCATTGGAGAAGGAAATGGCAACCCACTCCAGTGTTCTTGCCTGGAGAATCCCAGGGATGGTGGAGCCTGGTGGGCTGCCATCTATGGGGTCGCACAGAGTCGGACACGACTGAAGTGACTTAGCAGCAACAACAAAATCAGGTAACCACTTGTTATAGAACTTTTAGTAATAAAATGTTACTTGGTAAATAAGTATTAAGTGTTTGTCTTCTGGAAGATCACTGCCTTTCAATTTTGACTTTATTTTTTGTCATCATTGTGCTGTGGTTACATCTGTACTTAGCAGTAACATTCTGAGAAGTTCCACAACAGGTTTTTGAAGGCCTAGTATGGCAGAGGCAGTTGTGGTATTCTGGTTTAAAATTTTAAAAAAAGTTTGAATTTCAATTTCTGTATCACCAGAGGCAAGATTTGGAGTGTCTACACGTCCAGACCTTTGTCTGTAAAACGGATAATAATACCTTTGGATAACATATGTCAAGTACCAGGCACTAATACCAGCGCATGTGGCTAACTGGCTAATATTCCTAGTGATTTTATTACTTTTCCCAAGTGATTCAGTTGTCTAATGTAACTGGAACCGGTTTCCTAGTTTTCTTGTAAAGTAGAAGATATACTTTAGGTCCTAATGTCCATTGGATTTCTGCCAGCTATGGACTTATAAATAGCTAGTTTCCAGACATACTCTGGAAGGACACCTCTTCTATCAATCGGTAATATTGAATCTGAAAGGGATGTGAATATAGAGTGAATAAGGAAGTTGTGTGTTTTGTTCAGATAAAGTAACTCAGTGTAGTGCAATTTTACATTCCCTGATTTTGTATCAGTGTGGCGGGTCACCAGAGGAGTAGGCTATCCAAACACAGGTCTGTACCCAGAGGTATCCCAAGAGGGTCGCAGACTCAGTTCCTCTCTCTCCACTTGAGACAATGTTTGCTTAACCCCAGGAGATCTTTGTTCACCTGCTGCTGCTAAATCGCTTCAGTCGTGTCCGACTCTGTGTGACCTCATAGACGGCAGCCCATCAGGCTCCCCCGTCCCTGGGATTCTCCAGGCAAGAACACTGGAGTGGGTTGCCATTTCCTTCTCCAATGCATGAAAGTGAAAAGTGAAAGTGAAGTCACTCAGTTGTGCCCAACTCTTAGTGACCCCATGGACTGCAGCCTACCAGGCTCCTCCATCCATGGGATTTTCCAGGCAAGAGTACTGGAGTTGGGTGCCATCGCCATCGCCATCTCCATTTGTTCACCTAGTTAGAGTTAAAATTCAGTTCCTTGTAATGTAAGCCTGAAAGGTTTGGCTACACCCTCAAGTGATATGTAAAGCTTTGATATGACTTTTGAGGTCTTCCCTGTAGCTCAAATGGTAAAGAGTTTGCCTGCAATGCAGGAGACCAGGGTTCGATCCCTGGATTGGGAAGATCCCCTGGAGAAGGAAATGGCAATCCACTCCAGTATTCTTGCCTGGAGAATCCCCTGGACAGAGGAGACTGGCAGGCTACAGTCCGTGGGGTTGCAAAGAGTCAGACACGACTGAGCAACTACTACTATGGCTTTTGAGGAACAAGTAATCTAAACTGTAATTTTAAAATGGGACAGATGTTATTACAGGTTTATTCTTAGGATTCTCATCTTTTGATTTGCCTCTGTAATTAAATACCTACTTCTCGGCTGGGAGGGTGGGTAGAGCAAGGATCTTTCTTCCGCTTGAATCGCTGAGGATTTCTTTGAAGTTGTGTGCAACTGTCCTCCCTGGCTTTCAGACACTTTGATGAAACAATAGGAACTTGTTAAGTACATAACCAGATTCTTTCCCTGCGGCTCCCTGATGGGAGGTCTATTTTAAATTAAGTTTGATATCCAGACTGAAAAGCATTTATTCACCAGTTCTGATAAAAGGTCAAGTAGTGTAACCTCTCACAACATTAAGACTAAGGGAACTAAACCAGTGCCTCTCTATTACTCTCCACCTCCCCTCCCCACTGAAAAAGGAGGGGGTGTGATAGAGGAAAAAGGAAAAATGTAGGAAGAAGTAAAATGATGCTTATCTGATTCTTAAAGTACAAGGACTTATACTCTTTTCAGACCTTCATTTTCTTATTACAGTTTTCTCTCTCTTTTTCTGTTGTCTTTTTTTTTTTTATTGTCTCCTTTCTGTTTTTAATCTATGAGTTTTTCAGTTTTGTTACATCCGGTTTATCATGCTCCTTTTCACAGACTCAGTTTTCCTTTCTCCCACCATTCATTTGGAGCTCCTAAAAGTTGGACCTAGCTTATCTTTTCCTGCATTCTGTATTTTCTCTTGAGAATCTCCTCCATGCTTCAGGCTGCTGAGTCTCAGAATTTTAACTCCGAGCTGACTGGCCTCTTGTCTAAGACGCTCCTAGCTGACGTTTCCACTTGAGTGTTTGAAAAGGCATGTCAGAGCCAGGAGTCCCAAATGAACTCAGACTCTTTCACAAAAGTTGATTGCTATTTGTTTCAAAGCACACATCTGATGTTTACCCCATTTGCTTAAAACTTTCCCGGCAACCCTAAGACGTCATTGGTGGGAATGGAAATGGTGTAGCCACTGTGGAAGACATTTGGTTCCTCAAAGAGTTAAACGGCGAATTGCCATAGGACTCCGCAGTTCCACTCCTAGGTATATTCACCAGAGAATCAAACACTGGTGTTCATCTAGGATGTGACTGCGAATGTTCACTAGCACTGCTACATGTAATAGCCAAAAAATGGAAACAATTCAAATACCATCAACTAATGAATGGATAAATAAAATACAATGGAATATTATTCTGCTATATAGAGGAATGCAGGCTACCACGTGGACGAACCTTGGAAACATTATGTAACGTGAAAGAAGCAAGACACAAAAGGCCACTTAATGTATGATCCCACTTATGTGAAACGTCCAGAAGATGCAAATCCATGGTGACAGAAAGGAGAGGATTAATGGTTGCCATTAATAGGGAGAGAAGGAGAAGGAAATGGCAACCCACTCCAGTGTTCTTGCCTGGAGAATCCCAGGGACGGAGGAGCCTGGTGGGCTGCCGTCTATGGGGTTGCACAGAGTCGGACACGACTGAAGGGACTTAACAGCAGCAGCAATAGAGAAGGGAACAGGATTTCCTTTTCAGATACGAAAATGTTCTAGAATTCGATAGTAGTAATTATTGCATCATAGTGTGAAATGACTAAAAATCACTAAATCACTTTAAAGTGGTTTAAAATGGTGACTATTTTGGTTCCCCAGCGCTGCTGTAACCAAGTACCACAACCTGGATGATGTAAAAAAGCAGGCATTTACTGTCTCGAAGGTTCCGGAGGCCACACGTCTGGCAGTTTCCTCTGACGGCCACGAGGGTGACTCTGTCCCACGCCTCTCCCGAGCTTCTGGTGTTTGCTGGCATCCTTGGCCTTCCTTGGCTCGTGGACCCATCACCCCAATCTCTGCCTTCATCTTCGCATGCCGTTCTCCCTGTGTGCTCATCTGTGTCCAGATTTCCCCTGTTTATAAGGACACAGTCCTGTTGGATTAAGACTTACCTTAATTACCTCACCTTAGCTAATTACATCCCTGCTGGCACAGATGGTAAAGAATTTGCCTGCAATGCAGGAGACCTGGGTTCGATCCCCAGGTAAGGAAGAGCCCCTGGAGAAGGGAATGGCACCTCACTCCAGGATTCTTGCTTTAAGAATTCCATGGACAGAGAAGCTTGGTGGGTTATAGTTCTTGGAGTCCCAAAGAGTTGGACGTGACTGAGTGATGAACACTTCCGTTTTGATTTTAGGGTTTCACTGGTGGCTCAGAGGGTAAAGAATTCACCTGCAATGCAGGAGACCCGACTTTAATCCCTGGGTCCGGAAGATCCCCTGGAGAAGAGAATGGCAACCCACTCCAGTATTCTTGCCTGGAGAATTCCACGGACAGAGGAGCCTGACTGGCTACAGTCCATGGGGTTGCAAAGAGTCGGATGCTACTGAGCCTCTAACACTTACTTACTTAACTAATTATATCTACTGTGACCTTCTTTGGAAATAAGGTCACATTTTCTGGTCCTGGTTTTGACTTCATATGAGTTTGGGGAAGACAGAATTCAACCATAAAAGTGACTTTTATGTGAATTTTTGCCTCAATTATAAAGAAACCAAAACCCTAAAAACAACCCTCCAGGAACTTCTCACTGCTGACGCATAAGAGACCACAGCCCCGAACATGGTCTGCCCTTGCCTTCCCCGTCAGCCCTTTGCTCCTTTTTCTCTCTGTGCTCCGGCCAGCTGGCTTCCTCCCCTGTGCGGGCATGCTCCCTCTGACCGCAGGGCCTGTGCTGCAACCTACTTTTATTCCTTTTGGACCATCCCCTCGCTTTGTGTTTGTTGGAAGCCTTTTCACCCTTCAGATCTCAGCTCTGATGTTCCTTGTGTATGTAGGACTCGCTGGTATAAGGCAGGCTGTTTTACTACAGACACTACCTCTTATCGCTGGGTAACAAAGCGCTCCAAAGCTTCCTGGTGTTGAACAACCATTTTGTTATGCTCTTTGATCCTGTGGGCCCGAACCTCAGACACACTGAAGACGGCTTGTCTGTCCTCTGTGATGTCTGGAGCCTCAGCTAGGAGATTTGAGCCTCGGGGGCCTAGACTCATCTAAGCGCATCTCCCCTCTCGTGTCTGGGGCCTTGACTGGCGTGACTCAAAGACCAAGCTTAGCTGGAACTGTTGACCAGAGCTCCCCTCCAGGGTTTCTTCACGTGGCTTAGACCTCCTCATGCAGGGAGTCCTTGGGGGTAGTCGGACTTCTTACATAGCACTTCAGGGCTCCAAGACTGACTATTCTACTAAATAAAAAGGAGCAGGAAGCAGCACGACTTTTGTGACCTCTCTTTGCAGGTTACATAGCATCGTTTCCACCCAGCTCTAATAATGGAAGCTGTTGGAGCCTACCCAGATTCACAGACCTCCCCTCTCAATGGGAGGAGTGTCAGAATCTGTAGCCGTGTGTGAAGACTGCCACAGTGCGCACCGATCTGTGTTCCTTCACAGTGCTTCTTTGCAGATGACTCCTTTGTGTCCTTATTTGATTCATTTCTGCCTTTCCAACTAGGCAATCAGCTTATTTTGCTCACCCTAATATTCCCAACATCGAACACGACAGATGGCACATAATAGGTGCTTGGTAAGACTCTGAAATAAAAGTTGACTGAAAAATTTAAAAAGGTAGCGGGGGAAGACATTTGCTTAGATCATGAACATCACAAGCATTCGTGGCTGATCCGAGCATGGTCACCTAAGTAAGTGTGCCCTGTGGCCTGGAGCTTTATTGTTCCATCCTTTTGATCTTAGCTGTGTGGAGCAGTAAATCTGTGGCTGCCTTGTGACTATCGATATTGCATGAGGTGCCTGAAAGTTGCTACCCAGGAGAAAGTCATATTGATGTCTGCAATAAAACATGGCAACAGTAGTATAAGTGAAGCCAAATGTTTGCTGAATGAATCCCCCCAAAGAGAATAAACAGCATTAAAAATTTAAGGTTTAAATAGGCTAATATTAATAGGGTTTTTGTTGTGTGTTCACAGATTTCTGTGCTTGTTAGGTGAAGAAGGGGAGGTTAATAAGGGATAGTTTCCGTTTTTTTTTTTTTTTTACCCCACTGCCTATCAGAGTTGTATGGTACTGATCATGTTTATTTAACATTCTCTGCAGAATTTAGAATGAGAGTCTCCCTCTCATCTCCTTGGCTTCTCATTTCTTTTAAAAATGTCAAGCCTGAGACAGATGCACACGTAACTTTGCCAGGCACACGGTTCCCTTGTCCCCCCAACTTCTGCACAGCTGCTTGACATCTGTGCTACAGACTTGGTAGATGAGTGCCAATTTCCCTTCCTTGCCTGTGAAAAAAAGATTTCAGGGAAGTCATTTACACAGAAGTTCATAAAATGCAGAGGGATATAGTTTGATAAATTAAAATGCAGTTTTAGTTTTTGCTCCCACACACCTAAGCTCCCAAGCCTGAGTGCAGTAATATTAAGAACACTGGCTTTGGAGTTACATGGACCCAGCTTTGACCCTTGACCCTGCTGCTTTTTATTGATGTGACCTTAGGCAAGATAGTTACCCTCCATATGCATCCTTCACTTTAAAACTGAGGAGATAATAATAGAGCTGTTTAGAAGAATCCAGTGAGATTGTCCTTACAGAGATCCTAGTACAGTCTGGCACACAGTGAATGCTCAATCAGTGTTAGTTAGTTTATGACTATTATTATACAAATGGAGCTGCTTGGGGTTTACTTGGAATTTAAATGTAATGGTGTTGGAATGGCTTTCAAAGAATGTTCCATCTTCTGGTTTTGCTCTTAATTAGAAAGTCAGTTTATGCTCTTTTTAGGTCTGAGATATTTGTGTTATTCGAGTGATTGTTTCTACCTTGTCTTTAATACTTACAACTTTTGCTTTGAGAAGTGACTGTTAAATATAAATTGAAATGGAGAAATGGTTTAAAATTCTAGGACTTTTAACAAACGGTTTTTCTGGCATCTATTGTGGTTAATGCTGCCGGACAGAATACATGGAGCGGTTTGATTCAGGATGTCTGATGTAAAACCGGCGGCCCCCTTGCTTCTGGGCAAGGTCACCCGTGAGAAGGCCTCTTATTTGGCTCAGAAGGCTGTGGCTAATCCCCACTTGTGTAACCAGGGACAGTGGCAGATGCCACGGTGTGTTTTGAAGTGAAGTTGGAGGAGGGAGGGCTTTGTAACAGATGGTTTCTTGATATCTGGGGCCTGTCCAGCTCTAAGCTTTGAGAACGATGGGCTGGACCCCGAACATGTGCATGTAGTCCTGACTGCCAGAACAGGAAGCGAGGGCCTAGAGTGGTGTGTTCGGGGCAGCTGCTGCCACTCAGCTGGTCGGCTGGCCCTGCAGCACTGGCTTCTCGAGGTTTGGAGGGGCCGTTGTGTGTGGTTCAGTAACAAGCCATGAGGTGGGAAACCCAGCCTGGAATCCGAGAAGGCTGTAACCACTTGGGAGCCGTCGGCCTGTTTTGGAAGGAGTGTCAGCTACTGTGCCCTGTGGTACTTGTGCCACCTTTGGTGTGGATGGAGATGTGTGAGTGTGGGAGCCGAAGATACGTGTGTGCTGCATCCATCTGCCTGGTGTCCTGGCTTCTGTGGAACAGTAAGCGCTGCTTTGTGGGAGGGCTTGGCTGTCCTCTCTGACATTAGCCTCCAGAGACCAGGAGCTTATCCCAGACTCTGCTAGCATCCTTTGATACCTTTCTGGAATGATTAGATCATTCTTGGCTGGGTCCTAGTGTTTGGCCTGCCACTCACTGGCTGGGTGTCCTTGGACAAATTACTTTCTCTCTGTGTGTCTAACTTTATCTATATAATGAAGAAGCTGGGCTAAGTGAAGTCATAGGTATGAGATGACCTTTAATGTTCAACTCTGATTAAACCATTTTATGTATATATTCATATATCTTGATATTTGCTTCTTTGACTACTGGGCTTCACAAATTTGCTTTGGTACAAAGTGAGACACACACTCTTTTTTTGCATTTTAATTCTTCCCTAAAGACTCAGGTGGTACTTCCCCATATCTAGTATATGGTGTAGAATTTTAGAGGTGTATTATTGCGATGGCAGTAGAGGCTGTCTGGTCAGCTCTGTCATGTTGAGAGAGTCTGAGACCCAGAAAGGTTTTACCACCTGAGACTATGCCTCTGGACCCCATGAGGACCAAGGCTGTGCTTGGTTCGCCTTGACATCTCCAGCACCTCTTGGGCATCACATCCAGATAATTTCTCCATCAGTGCTTGTCAGAATGCCCTTAGGTAAAGATGATTCAAATAAATTCTCACCTGATTCATTAGGTTCTAAAACGTCAAGTCACCCATGTTCCAAAGTACTGTTTTTAGAGCCAGTGCCAGGAGCCTTGGGTTTCTTCTTCTGCATGGTCTAGGTAAACATGGGCTGATTCTCAGGAGTTGGGCTCAAGCCCTGGAAATACTCTTCATGAGAGGTCACTTCTTTCCTCCTCCTCCTCCTCTGCTATCACTTTTTTCTCTGGGGTTTTAATTTGTATGAGGGGAGCAGAGGTGCAGTTCTGAGGAGTGATGCAGATTCTGTGGAATGCAAGAGAAGCAAGAGCTAAGTGGGTTGGGTTAATAAGGAACCTGAGAAACCATTGTGAAGGAATAATGCAGCCAGAAAAGCCTTGCAAATCTACCTAGTGTGTGGATCTAGTTCTTGCGTGAAGCTCTGGGAAATTGGAAACATTCTCTAGAGATTGCATACACTTTGTCTAAAGTGAGTTTCAGGGTCTTTGTCTTGCTTCTTCTTGATTGTCATTGTTTCTACTTACCTTGCTGCAGCCATCCAATGCTCTGTATGCCATTTCCTAGGACTCTGCTGCCAGCTAGATTTGGCCATTTCTGCTTTAATTCCACCAGTTCTTCCTAATTGAAGTGGACACATTTACCTCTTTTCTTAAGGAAGCAGATAGTTCTAAGTATAACATTTCTTCCAAGTATAAATTTCAGTAAACAGTAATAGAAAAAAAAAGGTTGAATAAAGGTTTGTAATTATGCTACACAATAGCAGATTAATTACTTAAGTATGTTCTCTCAGTTTGTAATGAATAGTCTAAATGTGGCTAAGTTTTAAGTTATGTCAAGAAATTAACTTTGAGCCATCATGTGATAGCTGAGAAATAACTTTGTGGGAGGAAAGATAAAACAAGAGATGGCTTCTGCTTTCTGATGGCATTCACTTTCTGGAATCATGTCTCTAAGCTCCTCCGGTTTCCTTGAGCATCTTCCAGTCTCCTCCGATTATCTCCCTTCAGTCCCCATTGACTTTAATCCTCTCTTGGCCTTCTTGATTCAGTATCTAAAAGATTTAGGACTAAGTCTTGGCTGTCTTCTCTGCATACCCCACCCTCCACCCTGGATCATCCCAGACACTCCTGGACTTTAAACACCAGCTGCATGCTAGTGGCTCCCAAACTTACATTATTTTCTTCCTTCTAAGACATTAACTTGTTGTTGTTCAAATAACTCTTGAAATTCTTTCTCAGGTACTTGAGAGGAGCTCCTTCTCTTGAGATGTGTTTTAACTCTTCCAGTGGATGCATGTGGGTTAAGTCATCCAGTAATAGGAGGTTTGAGGTACCCAGGTGGTGGCGGTTTAGTTGCTCAGTTGTGTCCGACTCTTTGCAACCCCAGGGGACCCCAGGCTCCGCTGTCCGTGAGATTTTCCAGGCAAGAATAGTAGAGTGGGTTGCCATTTCCTTCTCCATATTCTAAGGTATTAACTTTAAAAAACATGTCTGAAATTCCAGTGAGTCCAAGAATCAATGTGTATATTTAATGTGGTGTTTTTATTTTCCCTAGAAGCACTGTTAGGAAATCTCTGTATCTCAGAATCCAGAAATAGCAAGAGTTAAGGACTTGGGCTTTCTTAGTGAAGGGAGAAGCTGGGGGACTGAGAGCAAAATGATTAGAAGGAAAGGGCAAGAAAACCATAAAGGTGCGGATGATTGATTAAGTGTGGTGGAAAAGCATTGTGTTCTCTGGCTTGTGTACATTTTGTCCAAGGATATCATCGCAAGGGTTTTCAGAGAATTATGGCTTTGGGCTCTCTTGGTTCCAAGGCCATGGGTTACGTGTGACAAAGGAGATGGGATTCTTGGGACTGTCTGAGGATACAGATGGTGTCCCAGGCCTCACAGGTACTGGGCTGACAGGTTTGTTTTAGATTCACGGCAGCATTGGGATTGTCATCAGCAAGAGTTCATGATCACCACTTCCTTGAAACCTGCTAAGATGACTTATTGTGGGTCTAGCTAATCACCAGCATCTCCATGTCAGTAGAACTTTGACTTCGGTACTTTGTCCTCTATTGCTGGTCAGCAGGGCCTCAGTATGTGTGTGTGTGGTCAGGGAGGATGGTGGAGGTGGTTAGCTGCAAGGCCATTTAATTCAGGCCTTGCCTTCATAAAGGGCTTCAAATTTATCCCTTTAGTGTTCCCTCCACTGGAACTTATACATTCAGTTGCAGAGAAAAACTGGCAAGATTGAAAGAAGATAGCATTCATCATCCAAATTTAGATTTGTTTCTCATTAACAGACATTCTGCCTGTAGCGCCCTATGAATTAATATGTTTTATAAATCTTGTAACTGTCTTATGAAGAGCATAATTAGTCAGAAGTGTTTGGGTGTTAGAAATGTTAATTTATTCAATGTAGGCATTAAAATGTCTTGCCATCTCTTTATTTTTAACACAACTGGGAACGTGAAGGGTTGAGAGTGGCTCCATCCTCTTGACTCTGAGAGGCCCTGCTGAACCGTCTTCCCCATTGGTTGTCCAGAGTCTCACTCTCGCTTCTGGACCAATCAGCTGGGAGCGGGGCTGTCACCTGATACAGAAAACTTTGCCTCCTGGGTACCAGCCTGGGACCTTTTACCTCAAAAAGTGCTGTAGGTGTGACAAGCTCATGATTGAGCTGAAGATGAGGAACCTGGGAGTCTGACTTACAAGGTTGAAGAATAAAGCCCTCAGCAGAACTCTGATTTAGGCTTGAGATTCCTCAAGTTTTCGGCAGCTCAGTTCATTTCTCTGCATCTCCTTTTATAAACTACAGATGAATGACACCAAATGACTTTTTGAAAACTGAAGACTGTAGAACTCATTTGTGCTTTGAGATATTGAGCCAGTGCTAAAATACTTCATTAAAAATGAAGTAATTGTTCAGGCAGTTGGCAGTTGTTTTTCTCTGTAAAATTTTTCTCTGTAAAATTTCAGAGATCTATGGGAAAAACAGTTCCAGAAATAAAAAGGGGATAAAGAGATGCAAGGGGCCATTTAGTCGGCTAGATGAAGGCTGGAAGTGATAATTGGTTGTGCTTAGGGAGGGATAAAATTGGAATGTGATGTAAAAAATGCAGCTTGAGTCATTGTTGGTGGGAACTCTGAAATGAAAAACTGGTATTCAGTAGTAATAGTGACCATGCATTTTGAATTCATGAATCAGCCTTCCTATCCCTACCCCCATTTCTCTGTATCAAACTGTAATGATTTATGATGTAACCATCACCAAGAAATACCTTAGGCAGTGCTGGCTTGCATCAGTTCAGTTCAGGCACGCAGTCATGTCTGACTCTTTGTGACCCCATGGACTGCAGCACGCCAGGCTTCCCTGTCCATCACCAACTCCCAGAGCTTACTCAAATTCATGTCCATCGAGCTGGTGTTGCCATCCAACCATCTCATCTTCTGTTGTCCCCTTCTCCTGCCTTCAGTCTTTCCCAGCATCAGGGTCTTTTCCAGTGAGTCAGTTCTTTGCATCAGGTGGCCGAAGTATTGGAGCTTCAGCTTCAGTCCTTCCAATGAATATTCAGGACTGATTTCCTTTAGGATGGACTGGTTGGATCTCCTTGCAGTCCAAAGGACTCTCAAGAGTCTTCTCCAACACCACAGTTCAAAAGCATCAGTTCTTTGGTGCTCAGCTTTCTTTATAGTCCAACTCAGTCACGGTTTATGCTGTTGTTACACCAAAGGTTTGATGTCTGCAGTAGGGACTAGAACTAGAAACTTTATGGGGAAAGATTGGCATGTTCATAGACATTGAGGTAAGCAGTCTGGGACCTCGTTACATTATGAGAGAAGGGATTTTGGACCTTGCATGCACCTTTGCATGACTAGGGAGCACGGGATTATTTAGGGGCAAAATGGTTGTAACTACTCAACTAGCCAGTATATGTGGATTCTTGTTCATTCACAAAAATAGCTTTTCCGTGTGCTTGTGGAAATTGTAATATCCTGGATAGGTTTTATTACAATCATTTGTGGTGCAGTCAGTGTATCTGGAAATAGTATGAGAGAGTAGAGCATAGACTACTGCTATGTCTGTAAGCCTGCTGCTCTCTGGGCAGATTGTGCTTATCAGAATTGTTGCATTACTGTAAATTTTTCTTCTGACTTCTTTCACATAGAGCAATTGGCGTGGTATTTCAGTGTATTATTTTGCCAGGAAAATGTCAGCTTAGTACTCCTCTCAATAGGGCACGGTGCATCTCAGTCACCTGTGGAATTTAAAAAGGGGCTCAGCCCTGAGCTCTGTGACTCAGTCTCTAGTCCTGGGCCCATCACTGTCCTTTTCATTCTAATGTTTCTCCCGGCTTCCATTCCTTCTGTAAATACAATTTGAGCTGTTGACCGTCTCCGAGATGGGTATAAAATGGCAAACAAAACCAAAGCGATTCTTAACTTCTTGGTGTTTACGTCTGCAAGGGGGTAGGGAATAAATATATAAATAGTGCGGGAAACAAATTTCTCCAATTCTGTGGACAGAGCAACAAAACCCAGGGGGGGCAGTGAAAGAAAAGGGCAGGAAGGACAGTGTAGGTGGGAGGGAAAGACTGAGGAAGTGATACTGCAACTGACCCAGGGAGGGCAGGGGAGTAACCCTGAGGTGGGAGGGGCAGCTGCTGAGAGGCCCTGAAGTGGGAGGAGGCTCAAGGAGCTGGAAGAGCCGAGCTGGAGGCCTGGGAGCAGCGGGAGGGCGGCGGGAGGGAGAGAGGGGGAGGAAGCGGGGAGTGTGTTTCTAGAGGAGATGGCTGCTCTGTGTCTATTCTGCATTCCCTTGGCCTTGGGATTTCAAGATGACTTGCTTGAACGTCCCTTTAAAGGCAGAGGGGTCCTTGCCAGTGACAGCGGTGTCACTGTTTAGGTCTGCTAAAAAAAAAATCCCAGGTGTCTGTTGGCTTTGTTTGGGTAGTTGTAATGTTCTCAAGTGAAATTCATTTACAAGAGCTGAAAGATTAGGTTAAGCAAAAGAATTTAATTGAAGGACGCATCATTGTTCTTGCAAATCCTCTGATACTTGGCTGTTGTCTCCTAGCCTTTTCATTCAGTGTTCACTCTGTCTGGAGTACAGGGCTCTAAGCCTTCACCTCCAACCTGTCTTTTTGTAATGCTTGCAGCTTTCTTTTTTTCTCCTAGCACATGGAAGGGAGATGGGAAAACGAGTTCACTTAGCTGCTCTTCTTTGAAATGAAATATACCTTCATTTCCAATGACGGAATTCTGGTGGATTTAGTGACCAGTAGTGGGTTCTTTGGACAGGATTGGGATTCCCAGGAAACATTAAGTACAAGTACATTGTTGATAATAATGCTGTGCATGCGTGCATGCTCAGTTGTGTCTTGCTGACTCTTTGTGACCCTGTGGACTGCAGCCCACCAGGCTCCTCTGTCCATGGGATTCTCCAGGCAAGAGTACTGGAGTAGGTTGCGATTTCCTCTCCCAGGGAATTGTCCTGACTCAGGGATTGAACCCCTATCTCCTGTGACTCCTGCATTGGCCAGCAGTTCTTTACCACTGAGCCACCTGTGAAGCCCAGTGATGCCATATGCATTTAAAATTTGGGACAGGGCCCTGTGTACAGTTGTAGGGTGTTTTTTTGGCACAAGGGCCACGTGGCCGAGGGCTGAATCCCCTGAAATGTAGCCCACTCTCTGCCTCCAAGGCTGTGGCGATGGATCAGCCTGGAGGAAGGGGTTGTCGTTTTGCAAATTTGTCATGAAAGCAACTGAGCAAGCCAAGCCTATTTCTAAAATGTCCCAGCCATAAGGGCTGGCAGTGACCCTGCCTGGGAGGAACGTCAGGACTCTGTCTTCCCACCCAGGGATGCCCTGCCCTGACCTGGTGGCTAAACCAAGTTTAGTCCTCATTACAGCACACTGGGTTGCCTCACTTTTCTCTTTTGGTGTGTCACCCGTTTTTAATGGACATAATTGTGCAGTTAGCGCATCCAAATCACATTTGTAAGTATTCACTGTGTTTTAAAATATTTTCATCATCATGCTGAACTCTCATTTTAGCTTGTCCAGAATAATAGTAGTGTGGTATAACTCAAACCTAATTTCTTTCTGAGGCAGTACTTTCCACAAGTGTGTGGGGCCTGAATTAGTTACAATTCATTATAGTTATAATTCATTCAGACACTGCTTCTTAACTTGCCAAAGCATTTGTACGTTAATATTGCATTTGATTCTTGATAAGATTGAGCAGATACTTTTATCCTCAGTTTATAAAGGAGGAAATGGTGGAATGGGAGATGTTAAGGGGCCTGTGCTGCATGCGTGGTAAATGTCTTCATTCGTGCCCGACTTTGCGACCCTGTGGACAGCAGCCTGCCAGGCTCCTCTGTCCACAGGATTCTCCAGGCAAGAATACTGGAGTGGGTTGCCATGCCTTCCTCCAGGGGATCTTCATGACCCAGGGATTGAACCCAGGTCTCTTACATCTTTTGCATTGGCTCGCAGGTTCTTTACCACTAGCACCACTTGGGAATCTCCAAGCAAATTAAAGGTTGGAATTAGGGCTGAAAGAGGAGTTCTTTGCTTCCTTCTGGACTTAGTCATGAGGTGGATTAGGCTCTTTTTGTGATGCATGTACCTCCAAGTGCAGTGGTCCTCAGATCATAGTCCAGAGGGGAGCAGTAAGGACTGGAGGGTGGCTCTGCCTTCTTCACCCCTGACCCACATAGCTCTGCTTGCCCCCATGTCTCAGCTAGTGGTTCAGGTGGCTGAGTCTTTAAGAAAGTGACCCTGTAGAGAAAAAGAAGTATCATATGATATTGCTCATAGGTGGAATCTTTAAAAAAGCCTACAGATGAGCTTATCTACAGAGTAGAAATAGTTACAGATGTAGAAAATAAATGTATGGTTACCAAGGGGGAAAGGAGGGAGGGATAAACTGGGAGATTGGTATTGACGCATACATACTGCTGCTGCTGCTGCTAAGTCGCTTCAGTCGTGTCCGACTCTGTGTGACCCCAGAGATGGCAGCCCACCAGGCTCCCCCGTCCCTGGGATTCTCCAGGCAAGAAGACTGGAGTGGGTTGCCATTTCCTTCTCCAATGTGTGAAAGTGAAAAATGAAAGGGAAGTCGCTCAGTCGTGTCCGNTCGATTCTTAGTGACCCCATGGACTGTAGCCCACCAGGCTCCTCCGCCCCTGTCTCTTATACACATCTACCCCAGAGATGGCAGCCCACCAGGCTCCCCCGTCCCTGGGATTCTCCAGGCAAGAAGACTGGAGTGGGTTGCCATTTCCTTCTCCAATGTGTGAAAGTGAAAAATGAAAGGGAAGTCGCTCAGTCGTGTCCGACTCCTAGCGATCCCATGGACTGCAGCCTACCAGGCTCCTCCACCCATGGGATTTTCCAGGCAAGAGTACTGGAGTGGGGTGCCATTGCCTTCTCTGATACACACTACTATATGTAAAATAGATAACTAATAAAGACCTACTATATAGTACAGGGAATTATACTCAGTACTCTGTAATGGCCTCTAAGGGAAAAGAATCTAAAAAGAATATATGTATAACAGGTTCCCTTTGCTATACACCTGAAACTAACGTGCATGCCTGCTCAGTTGTATGCAACTCTCTGCAACCCCATGAACTGTAGCCCACCAGGCTCCTCTGTCCATAGGATCTTCCCAGGCAAGAATACTGGAGTATTCTGGAGTATTTATTTCCTACTCCAGGGGATCTTCCCGACCCAGGGATTCATCCTGGGCCTTCAGGTCTCCTGCATTGGCACGAGGATTCTTTACCACTGTACCACCTTGGGGGACTTATTACCAAAAGAAGCAAGAGAGGATGCTGGGGGACTGTCTCCAAATTATTCCTCATTCCTTTTCTAAAAATTGAGGTGTAGTTGATTGATAATATTGTGTTTCAGATGTACAGCACAGTGATATTTTACAGATTATATTCCATTAGAGGTTATTACAAGATGAGTATAGTTCCCTGTGCTAAGTAGTATACCCTTGTTGCTTATCTATTTTATATATAGTAGTTTGTATTTGTTAATCCCATACCCCTAATTTCTCTCCCCCTTTCCCTCTCTCCTTCGGTATTCACAAATTTGTTTTCTGTGTCCATGAGTCTGTTTTGCATATACATACATTTGTATTGTTTTGTTTGATTCCACATATGTTGTTCAGTCACTTAAGTTGTGTCCAACTCTTTGCAACCCCATGGACGCATATGAGTGATAATTATCTAGTATTTTTCTTTCTTTGTCTGACTTATTTCACTAAGCATAATCTCCCTGGGTCCATCTATATTGCTGCAAATTGCATTATCTCAGTCTTTTTTTATGGCTGAGTAATATTCCATCATGTGCTTATGTATATGTATATATGTATGTATGTGTGTGTTTGCATTTTTTTCCCTGGATATATACCCAGGAGTAGAATTGCTAGATCGTATGGTAGTTCTGTTTTTAGTTTTTAAGTAGCCTCCATACTGTTTTCCACAGTGGCTGTACCACTTTGCATTCCCACCAACAGTGTGTAGGAGGATTCCTTTTTCTCTGCACACACTTTCCAACGTTTGTTTCTTATAGACTTTTAATGGTGGTCATTCTGACAGATAGGAGGGGGTGCCTGATTGAAGTTGCATTTCTCTAATAATTAGCAATGTTGAGCATCTTTTCATGTGCATGATATTCACCTGTATGTCTTCTTTGGAAAAAATGTCTCTCCATGTCTTCATCCTTCTTAATACTAGAGTGACGGAGGAGCACTCTGTGAGTGGTTAGCTAATAAAGATACATAAATAATGACTTCAGGAGAACATTTTATGATGGTTCTCCTGTAGCTGTCAATTTACCAGACTGCTTTTTATACATAGACTTCAGCAAATACATATTGAGTACTGAATCTGCCTGAGCAGTCCAGTGGTAGATGGTACTTGTAGGCTAGCCTGGGCCAATCCTGCTCATAACTCATGATGAAGGTCTTGCTTTGGTGGCTAATTTTGCACCTTAGACAAGAAGGAGATTGGCTTGCCTGTCATCAAGTTTTCAAAGAAGGATTTTTGCTACTGAGCGGAGCTCAAGGAGGGAGGGCTGTGTGGGCCCCAGGCGTTTCCTGTACAGCGGCAGAGCTAATGACGCTGCAAATTCTGTTAGTCTGTTTTGTATTGAATGAGGGGCTGCTTGTTCCGTGAAGGCAAGGTGCTCACAAAGCCACAGAGATCAGATAGTCAGCCTCTTCTGACTTAATGCGTGCTCTCCTCCTGCTCAGAACCCTCTGCTGCAGCAAGTTGTCATGCTCACTTTGGCTCAGCTCTGTCTGCCTAGGCCTGTGATTTTTGGGGGGCAGGCCCTTCCTATCTCATTAAGTAAGATAGGGAACCAATTCTGCTTTGACCCTCAGGGAAGAGGAAGGAGTTGAGGGCACCAGGGGTGCTCTGAACTGAGAAGTGGTAGTGATGGTGCACAGTGCTAAAAGCGTTATCCTTTAACACACCCATGAGTCAGAGGGATAGCTTCACCCAAGAGGTTGGGGACTGGGCTGGGGGCTGTGTTCTTGTGCCCCATGCCACATGGGCTGCTGTTCATCTCCACTGTTGGTCAGAGAACACATGCCCTGCAGACACCTGACTTTGTACCAACTTGGTGATTTTTACTGGGTGGACCTGCAAGAGGGACACAACAGGGACAGCCTGCTTTTTCCGTCTAGCATTCTAGGCACCCCTTCCGCTTTTTTCCTGATGCTCTCTGCTGCCTGCCACTTCCCTCAGCAGAAGGGCTGGTTTGGGTGTTTCTCTTCGCTGGCCACTGTAGGGGAGTAACATGGGAGCTTTAAAATATCCAGTGTCCAACTCCCATCTCCAGCAGTTCTGAGTTAATCAGTTATGGATAAGGCTTGGGCAACAGTATTTCTTTTTTTTTTTTTAGTTGTTTTTTGTTGAATTTAATGTTAAGATTGGGATTGAAAATTCTGGTCTAGGTGGACTACTCAGTGTTGGTGGGATTTGTTTTTCTTTCTTTCTTTCTTTTGGCATCCATTTGTTTTACTACCCTCAAGATCACTGTGATATTCTAGTCTACACTGACATGCTATATAAAAACTGTTAAATATGTCTTACACAAGGGAGTGATACAAGGTGTGATTTACGACAAGAGATATCTTGTTGAATAAAAAGAACGAATACAATGTATTGATGACTGCAGATTTATCTGAGGGAACAGTAGGAAGGATTTTAAGGCAGTGGTGGAAAAGAAACAAGCATCTGTCTTTGAGGGCAAGAACTAAGGTTTTGGACTTAGTGGGAAAAGTTCTCGATAAATTCAAATCACTGGTGAGTTTTAATAAACATTTAATGAGGAATTAACCACAATCCTTCTTAAACTCTTCCACCAAGTCTCAAACTCATTTTATGAGGCCCCATGATACCAGAACCACAAGAGGACACTACCAGGAAAGAAAGCTACAGGCCAATATATTTTTAGGAATGTGTACAAAGGAATGTTATTCAGCCATGAAAAATGAGAAAACCCTTCCATTGGCAACATGGATGGACCTTGAAAGCATTATGCTAAGTGAAATAAATCATACAGAGAAAAACATACTGTATGATCTCATTATTTGTGGAATCTTAAAAAAAAACCCAAATTTAGAGAAAAAGGGTCAGACTTGTGGGTACCAGAAGCAGAGGTGGGGGGAGGGGAGTTGTAGAAAGGTGATCAAAAGGCTTCAGTTCAGTTGTCGCTCAGTCGCGTCCGACTCTTTGCGACCCCATGAATCGCAGCACGCCAGGCCTCCCTGTCCATCACCAACTCCCGGGGTTCACTCAGACTCGCGTCCATCGAGTCCGTGATGCCATCCAGCCATCTCATCCTCGGTCGTCCCCTTCTCCTCCTGCCCCCAATCCCTCCCAGCATCAGAGTCTTTTCCAATGAGTCAACTCTTTGCATGAGGTGGCCAAAGTACTGGAGTTTCAGCTTTAGCATCATTCCTTCCAAAGAACACCCAGGGCTGATCTCCTTCAGAATGGACTGGTTGGATCTCCTTGCAGTCCAAGGGACTCTCAAGAGTCTTCTCCAACACCACAGTTCAAAAGCATCGATTCTTCGGCGCTCAGCCTTCTTCACAGTCCAACTCTCACATCCATACATGACTACGGGAAAAGCCATAGCCTTGACTAGATCAAAAGGCATAGATTTCCCATTATAAGACAAGTAGTAAGGGATGTAACATACAACAGAATGACCAGAGCTGACGCAGCTGAATCATATATAAGAAAGTTGTTGAGAGTGTAAATACTAGGAGTTATCATCACAAAGGGAAATTTTTTTCCCTTTTTTTCTTCTCTTTTTATTGTATCTGTGTATGAGAGGTTGGATGTTAGTTGAACCTATGGTGGTAATCATTGACATCTATAGATCAAAGATAAAGCAGGTCTTATACAGTGATGTAGGTCCATTATTTCTCAAAACTGGAAAATAAACTATTCAAATCAGGGAGAAATTCTCCGGGGAGAGAGTGAAGGCAGCACTGTGTGAGTTTTTCAGTGGGTAAAAATAAGACCCTGCATTTATACAATCTGTTTCCTCTGTAACAGCAGTGAAGTGTTAGAATGCTTTAAGTCTATATCACTTAATATAGACAGTGAAAATCACTGGCGTTCCGGGTGGGGTCAGGAGACCCAGGCTTCATCCTGCGCCTGTCGGCCGCTAGTGTTGGGAGCTGTTCTCTCGCAGATGGCTGGTCCGCGTGGGGACTCGGGGCAGGGACGGGGAGAGGGCTGCTGGGCCCCTTCAGCGCTGTGGGGAGCGGCACTGCTGGGCGTGTTCGTGCGGAAGGACTCCGTGTGGCTCCCTGCAGAAGAAGCCAACCATCTTCCTTGCCATTTCTCTAGCAAGAAGGGACCCAGATGGGGTGCGGGGTCTGTGAACACCTTAAATTATGTTAGATGGTGTATATTTGAGGGTGTGCGTGTTTCTGGAGGAGAAGTCCCATGGCTTTTAAAAATCAGAATCGGAAGGAGTTCAAGGACTATAAAAGGAAACGAAGGATTCCTATCATAGGTACGTTTGTCTGCAATCGGGGAAGAGGATGTCTATGTAATGTAGTAGAGAATTCCATGAATTGAAACAGGTTTTTTCCCAGTCACAGTCTAGCAGCTTATGTCTAGCATATGACTCTATAATGCATATGGTTCCAAAGTTAAACTCTGACGATTTCTCAAAAAATAAAATGCCATTTTATTCATAGTTACAGGGTATATAACTTTTACTGCAGGCATTAGAAAAATTTATCAAGCTGTACTCTAATTGTAGGCAAAATATATTTAAGGAAGATTGTAACAATGTAACTTTAGGCAACAGGACTGATAAAATACAAATAAATGTACCAAATAATTTAGGCTGCTGCTGCTGTTGCTAAGTCGCTTCAGTTGTGTCCGACTCTGTGTGACCCCATAGACGGCAGCCCACCAGGCACCCCTGTCCCTGGGATTCTCCAGGCAAGAACACTGGAGTGGGTTGCCATTGCTTTCTCCACTGCATGAAAGTGAAAAGTGAAAGTGAAGTTGCTCAGTCGTTTCAACTCTTAGCGACCCCATGGACTGCATCCCACCAGGCTCCTCTGTCCATGGGGTTTTCCAGGCAAGAGTACTGGAGTAGGGTGCCATTGCTTTAGGCTGATGAAGATACTGCAAATGAGTGTTACATTTAAGTTGGAGCTTCCTGGAAACCAAGGTAAAAAGAGAAACATGCTGGGTATTATAATTCTTTCTTAAAGAAAGCAAATTATTTTGGTAGGTGAGATACTGTCTGTGGTTAATTTCTAAGATTTTATAGCATATCTCCATGTGTGTGTCATCATCTATGCTTTTGCCAAACATAGGGAAATGTCCCCCCACCCTCGCTCCCCGCCACTTCTACAGTTGTTTTATAGGGAAAGTCTTTGTGTGGGATACTTAGCTATTGAGATCCCAGCATGTGACTGAATTTTCTCTCTCGTCTTCCTGAGAACTTAGTTTTCTTTGCTGCCAGCAGTTGTAGTAGCTGATAATGCAAGATTGGACTCTGGAACTGCAAGAGTGTGGCTAATGGGGGATAGTGTGCTTTCCTTCAGGACCTAGCAACATCAGTGGGGACTTTCTGCTATGGGAATTCAGGATCTTGACAAAAATATCCGAGAGCTGAGCTATGAGATGGTGCCTTGTTATGGCCAGTCCTCTGCTTGCCCCTTACGAAGAACTGTTTCTTTCACCTTCTTGCGAAGGGCATTCACTTCATGACTGTTCATACATGCCTCAAGATTGAAAATGTATTTTTTAAATTTGGAATGTGAATCGTAATAAAGCCTCTTTAGAATCAAGTTATGTTTCTTTTCTGAACTTCAAGGCTTTCTTTTCCTGCCCCTTTTCATCTTTAAAAAAGTCATAAAAATTCAGGAATAGAAAAGACTTTTTATTCAGTTCCTCATTTTCTTCTGTGTGTGTCCAATAATTGTGTAAGCTTTTGCACTTAAGGCGTTACTAATAATAGCTTTTAGGTTGTTTCGGAGAACTAAAAACACCAACTTTTCTAATACATAAGTATTTCAAGTTACATTTCCTTGATAATAGTCTTTGATCTGGAGTGAGGGGTAGAGAATGAGGTAGGGGGTGGGAAATATTTAAATGCATAGTTTTTTCGGAAGGATCTGTTTCCATTATGATTTTGCCTTGAAATAATATGTGGTGCAGTCAGGTGTTTCCTTGTCTTCCTGGGGAAGCTCGTGAGGATGACCTGATATTGCTTTGGAAAGTTTTGTTCTCTGAGTATTTTGTGTTTGTCCTGTTGTCTTTTGAGAAGTACAGATCTGAGCGTGAACCTTTCAAAATGAGGGTGAAGCTAGAACTGTACGTGACAAATTAGCTTTATGTAGTAAAGACTGTTTCGAGGGTGCAGATGATCTGCAGAAATAAAATCAAACTTCTTTGGGTCTGTTTTTTTGCTCCATCACATGAAAATGGTTCAGTGGATTTCCCTTGCTTTGGAGAGTACCTTTAGGGTGTTCTGATGTAAAACGTAAGTAGACTCTTGTGATGTGTGTAATCTTAGACGGTCCTGGTTGCCCGGATCAGCTGAGAGCGCTGTACAAAGAGACACATGTTTACCCGCCCTCTGGGAGAAGTGTGCCAAAGGCATAAAAATGCCATAGAGTCGACCAATAGTGGTTTCACTGTGAGCCCACATCGGGTAGCCAGGGGTAGCCAGGGCACACTCTGTTCCAGGGGCAGAGGAGCAATGGAGCTGCTGCCTCTGAGGGCAACTCCATGAAGTCCACACCGCAGAGAGAGGAGCTGGGAAGGTGTGCATTTCACAGGGATGCTTGATTTTCCTGAGCAACCCTGGACAAGCTGCTAAGATATCAGAAACAAGCAACCCAATGCGACAACAAAAAAATACACAATGCGCATTAACTGAAAATGGGTGAATTCTAAGGAGCTACATGTGTATCTCCATTTTAAGACTGTTTAGAAGTCTTGAAAATTGGTTCCTCCTACAGTCATTCACAGGGATGGAGTAGAGTACTACAGCGCTTCATGATCCACGGTTGATTGAATCCATGGATACGGAGGACCGACTAGAAGTCATATGGGTTTTTTCAACTTGCAGAGGATCGGTGCCCCTAGCCCCCACCTTGATCAAGGGTCAACTGTATTCAGAGGGATTGACCGTTTGGGCCTGAACTTGTTGAAAGCTTTGTCAACAGGAGGCATTTTAAATTAGCTTTATAAATGAACTGCAGTATCCTGTAGAGTAGCTGCTAAAAATTGTATGCTTGTCTTCCGGGCATTCCTTGTTTTGAAGGCTCAAGAGAATCATGCAGAAGGGCCTGGTGAGGGCAGCTGCCATGGGAAGAGGTGGAAGGGCAAAGGGACCTTTGCTCATCTCACCTCGGTAGTTGTAGGTCAGGAGTCTTGTCCATAGGTGAGTCCTGGCACTAGCTTTGGAAGAGTAATGCAACATTTTTTGATGAATTAGTTAGTGCCCCCACAATTGAACTTTAGCCAAGTTGTTGCTTGATAATTGGCATATTCTTTCCCTGACATACTGATAGTCTAGTTATTGCTTCAAGGTTATGTTAAAATGTTTGACTCTTTCAAGCCTTAAGGTTTATGATGATGTCAGCAGAGCACTAGACTTTATGAATAGGTCTTTGTTTTAACAACAACCATCCCCCCCCCCCCAACTCCACAAACACACACACAAAACCGAAAGGGAGGGAACAGGAAGACCCAGTAAGCAGTAACCTGCTGTTATTGATTGTTAAATGATCGTGAGCTCTCTTCTCTCATGGAAAAATTTATTTAAAATATTTATATACTATTTAAAATGTGGAGCAAATGGAATGTGAATTCAGTTTTGGATCTGCTGCCTTTGCAGTGCCCGGAGCAGTTGGATGTTGTAAGAGTGAATCTGAGTGGGAGAGATGGGTGAGGAGTCCTAGCTGGTATCTCTGGGCAAAGCTGCCTCATATCTTTGAGCCTTGGTTTCCACAAAAGGCATGAAAACTCCCTTTTAAAAGTCATATTAGAGATGAAACAAAGAGTCTTATAAACAGTACTAAGAACATAGAATATATTCAAGAAATATTTTCTTTTCCATTTCCCTTCTTATTGGATTTTGAGGATCATCGTACAACTGTTGACGCATTTAGGGAACACAGCTTTCTGTAAGCCTCCTGGGCTCGTCCTGGTTCATTCACAAATCTTGAAAGTTGGAATCTCGGATGACATTTGGAAGCTCAGATAACATATGGTGTTGCGAGACGAATCCCGCCACTGCCTCAATGATGCTAGGGTGGTAACTTCCCATTCCTTACATGCCTTCTTCCTAAGAATACATCTCAGGTCATGTTAGCTGTTTTTTAAGTCGATTCATTGCTGATTCATCTCAGCTTGTCGGTTCCAGGATGGTGTGGTGTCAAAGCTGCAGTGACTGTCATTTTGATGAGGACATGTTAGAATGATTTTCAGTCTGAGAATCCGCTTGAGCATTACAAAACATTCATTTTTGTGGAAAGAAGTCTTCACGAAGCCCGGAAATGGACTGAAATGACTCCTTTGGTTTAGTATGAAGACGAGAACATCTTTGAAGTTTGGGTGATTGGTGATGGGGAGAGTGATTATGCCAACGGTTCTGGCCTTGTTTCCTAGAGGGAGGGTAATGAGCTGACCTGGTGCCCCATCAGCCCTCGAGCCACAGAGCACCCCGAGCTTGCCACTATGCTGCGGGATGGAGAGTGCTAATACCCTCTCTCTCTCCATCCTGGCTCACGCTCTTTTCACACAGCTGCAAAGGCTGAGTAAGTGTCAGGAGAGGAAATGGCAGGCGAACTGAGTGGTCGTTCAAAATGGCCAAATAATTCCCGAAATTCAAGAAAGGTAATTGTTTTTCAAGGGCCTGTTAGGATTGGGCAGCCTGAGAGTCAGCACAACTCGGAAGTGATTAGAGGGGCTTTGTGGCTTTTCTGTTCTCTGGTGGCTGGAGCTGGCTTCAGACTCCAGCGTAAGTAGCAGGGGAGGGAGATGAGAGATGCTGAGGAGCCAGCGTGGCACCGGTTCGCTTTGCCGTCGTGGAGAGCTGTGTCTGTGACCTGCCACAGGATTAGCCCACCACATTAAATTGGACCCCCGTGTGGTACATTCACTTTCCATTACTTAATTGAGAGAGCTGTCGTCCACTTGAAAGTGTTTGTCATACTAGAACTCTAAGATGTTGCGTAAGCCAAAAGTGGTTTATCTGTTTCCTGGCGGCTGCTAAGCTCTGTGGGGAAGTTTATTCATGAGAGTTTGAGATAGGAGAAGACAGAACCCACATTGGCATGGATGAATCAAAGGCAACGGGGTTTGTTTCTCTTCCATGCCCTAGTGTGAGCTGGCTACCTAAGAATAATTTTAGACTTGCAGTCTATTGACAGCAGACTTATTTTGATAGTAAAATTGCTTGTAGGCTTGAGTTTCTGAAATCTGATGCTCTTTACAATAGGCCGATGGCAAATATCCTTTCACAACATCATGAAAATGTGTGATGTCAATGGTGTGGCTGGGGGATTCTTCTTCAGCAAGGTGCATGTGTATTTGTTGCTAAGGTCCCGAATGTCACATAGCACAATGCCTGGTAGGGTGAAGGCTAAAGGAACTAGTGGCTAAAATGATTGTCCAGGATCTTATTCTAGTATAGATGGCAACATCCAGCTTATAAATGACATCTTCTTGCCCTTACCATGCCTTCCGCTACTATGGGTTCTAACATAAAAAGAATCAGAGTTCAGAGGTACAGGAGAAGGAAAGAAATGGTGAAGAACAGAAAGAACCTTATGGGACTGAATATCACTAGGCAGGTCTAGTCTATAAATGCAGTGAACTTTCTATCCTAACATGATAAAATATATCTTCTCCTGCCTTACCTTACACCCACCTTTCATTATTTCACTCTACTGCACTGCTATGTCTTGCACGTTAGGGACTCATTTGAAATAAGAGTAATAGAATTATAGACAACCATCTCTATAACCTTTGTTTAAACACTTTCCTTTAACCCGTCCTCTGTGCTAATGTCCATGTAATCAGATTGCCTCCCTCATCCCTAAACATGAAGAGGTAAACAGAGGGGTGGAAGTTTTGGTTTGCAGTGGGGGAGGAAGGCAAGGGGAAGAAGGTAGCTTTAGAAAATGGAACAGTTTGGAAGAGAGATGGACCAATTCTGTAGCTTCATCAGGGATTTAGAATAAGATTAATGTGAGGGCTGGGAGCACTGAGGCATCGATGTAAGTGTGGAGGGGTGGGGGAGAACTGCATAAATGGGACTCTGTCCAAAAAAATTTTGGAATGGACAAAATGCTTCTAGTTTTGCCAGTAGAAAAACGGGACACTCTTCTCAACAATCCTCTTATACTGCAAGGCTTTTTTTTTTTTTTAAACAAAAAAAACACACAAAAAACCAGCTCAGTGGTGATAGTTTCAGGCACACAGCAGATTGAAAAGACATTTGTGGGTCAGCTTTTTAAACTATACCATTAATTATAAGGTAAAATGGTACAGTTACGTTGGAAAACGATTTAGAGTTTCTAGAGTAATTAAAACATGGTCACAAAAGTCTTGAGAGTGAATATTCATAGCAGCATTATTTGTAATAGGTCAAAACTGGAAACAACCCATGTGTCATCATCCAGTGAAACAAATTGTGGTATATCCATACAACAGAGTCCTAGGCAGCAAAAAATAAGGAGCTATGAATGCCATCTTCCCAGGCAGTTATCAGTGGGTACATAGAAGTTGCTCAGTAAATGTTTGGTGATGGAAAAAAAAAAAGACTAAACTATGGGTATAGACAGCAACATGCCTGAGTCTCAGAAATGTGCCCAGTCAAAGCAGTGAGACGCAAAGGAATACATACTACATGAATCCATTTATATGAAGTTCTGGAACAGGCAAAAGCAGTCTGCATTGATAGAAAACAGATCAGTGGTTATCTGGGGCTGGGCATGAGATTAACAAAGGAATTTTTGGGGGTAGTGGAAATGTTCTAAATCTTGATGTGGAATGACCACATGGTATATATAATTGTCAAAACACCCTTCACTGTCCTTTCTGAATGACTGTATTTTAAATAAATTATACCTCAGAATTGCCTTTTTTAAGCTTCGGTTAAAAAGTAAAGACATTTCTGGTGTTTTGTTTTGTTTTTGTAAATATTGCTACTTCTTATTACCTTGCTTCTATAGACACATTACTTTCCAAGTTTAAAAAACCAATTTAAAAAGTGACTTTAGATTATAATCTGTATGAAATTGAGGATTATCTGTACTTTATATTATTGGTCTGTTTTAATTCTTTTTGAACAGTGTTCTGGATTATGTGCTATTTTCAGAAAGCTTTTGAAGCCTTTTTAAAGTGTGTATTTTAACAGGATTTTCCCGTAGATCCTTGGCACACTTTACACTTTTATTGTTTAAGAAGTATAAATAACAACAGGACAGAATTCTTTTCTGGCGCATTTTCCTCTTGTCCTGATTCTTTCATGTTAGGTAACTCTTCAGTTCCTCTAGCTCCTGCATTTGAATTTAGGAAAATAGACCATGTCTCATATACTTCAGATTAAAGTGCAAAAGACAGGAAAATCCGGCAGGATGAAGATGCTGGTTTCTGATGAGTGGCAAAAAGCAAGGAAAGTTGATTTCCTACCTGATGGACACACAGATATTTGAGGTTTGCTGAATTACCCAAAATATTTGTTCCTTCTTGCCGTCTCTGTTTCATGCATTGATGGCTGGTTATTTGGAGAGTCAGTTATTTGAAGAACTCATACTTTAGGATCTCAAAATTTCTTCGCTATTATGTTGTCAAAGTAAACCTAAATTTGATGACCTGCAAATTAAAGGGAAATATCTGAAGAAATCAGTATCTTGAATGCTGGGCATGTAAAACATAAGTTGAAGTGGTTTAAGCCACGTTGTTGAGTTTTCAAGGGAGTGAGGTCTGCTCACTTAGATAATATGCTGGAGTCTAAGACCAACCCCACCTGTATTGCCAGACTATTTATGGCCTAGAGTTATCCTCATAGAAGCAGATTAGATCACAGGCAATTCTGAGCTTCTTCAAGATCAATACTAGTCTTTTTTTAATGCTGGTCACTAAGTTAAACCACTTCATCCTGGTTTAGGTTATGAGTAGAAATTGCACTAGACTTGGAGTTTGACCCATGTTCAAAGGACTTCCCTGGTGGCTCAGAGGCTAAAGCGTCCGCCTCCACCGCGGGAGACCAGGGTTCAATCCCTGGGTCGGGAAGATCCCCTGGAGAAGGAAATGGCAATCCACTCCAGTATTCTTGCCTGGAGAATCCCATGGACGGAGAAGCCTAGTAGGTTATAGTCCACGGGGTCTCAAAGAGTCGGACACGACTGAGCAACTTCACCTTCAAAGCATTGCACTGGCCAACACCATAACTTTGGGCAAATTAATTTGTTTTTTTGAGCTTTAGTTTCTTTATCTGTAAAATGGGGATGTCAACTTCACAGAATGTTCTGGAAAACGAGATGAAAGAGGGGACAGTGCTTGGCATTGTGCCAAGGACGCAACGGGCAGGTGGTGAGCCTGGGTTTGTTTCCTTTCTTTGTTGGGTAGCTTCCTGACTCTCATCCATGTTACGTACCTATGATTGTATGTCCAATAGCATTGTATTCATTTCATAAAATGCTAAGAATGAGGCGAGGAGAATGTGAGACTGTGTGCTCAATGTTTGTTAGTACATAGTGCGTTTGGAATTGGAGCTAGGCACCTTCATTTCTTGGCCTGTGTTGTGAACCTTACCTTCACAATGTACAGCGATGTGACTGGAATTGCAGACAGCAGGCTGGGATGCTGAGAATAAATCTAAGCATCGGAGACTCATTTACCTATGATTGCAGTGCCAGAGAGGGGAGATGTGACTGTGTAAATGGAGCATGATGTGCTATTGAAATAACTCAGCAAATTCTTAAAAAGAGAAGAAAAAAATCACCCCACTTTCCAAGGCAATTTTCTTGATATGTTTCTACTGATACTGCAGTGCCAGAGAGAGAGTCAGTGTATTTTGCTCCAACACTGTACACTTTGGTCAGAGAAAACACGCTTTAACACAAGGTGATGAAAGCTTTTGTGCCAGGGTAAAGTATTTGTCAAAAACTTAATTATTAAGTACCATATGAGGGCTTTTGTTCTAATTCTGGTAGTCTGTGTGTGGATAGCGTGCCAGTCCCCAGTTGTGGGTCTAGGCAATTGGAGAACAGAAGCAATTATCCAGCTGATATAAAGAAATACTGCTATGGAGGAAAGAAAGGCACCCCTCACCCTCTCATCAATTACTCCAAATCGGTGTTTATAGGGAATTAAATTCTTTGATAATTGCTTGTTCTCTTCCTTTGTCTGCTAGCATCATCATCAGAGGCTTCACTGAAAACCTGGGGAGTATTTCCAGCCTCTTCTCTAAGTCAGGCCAGTGATCCTGCTGTTAAAACCCACTTGGGTGGGGTGGGGGTGGGGATCGTCCGTGGTGCTTCCAGGCCAGGATTGGTTTTAGTTCTGGGGGATTAGCTGACCCTTAAGAAATATTATGGTGCAAATATATGCCCACTCCAGTTTTCCAATTAGTGTTCAATGTGCAGAAATTCACAGTGAGGTGACCTACAGTTGTCAGTATTAAAGGTAACATGCATCCTGTTTCCAGCAAGATGGACATCATGGACCAGCGCATGGTGATTCCTGCCCACCTGGAGAGCACTGGGGTGGGGGTGCGGGGACTGCAGAACCAGTGCTGGGTTAGGGGACAGGGATGTGGAGCTGGGTCACCTTCCAGCTGTGTCTCATTTTCATGGCCTCTTACCTGTTCTGGGCCTCACTTTCCTCATCTGTAGAAGATATAGTAATAGCTTACTTTCCTGCCAACCTTCTAGGGTTTTTATCAAAAAATAACCATGACATTTATAGTGATGCATTGTAAATGAAGGCACCTTAAAAATCAGAGCACTCTACAAATGTGTTATTAAATGTAAATTCTATGACATTATTTCAGTGCTCACACTGGAGGAACAACATTTGAAGTCTTCTAAGAGCACACAGATGATTGCAAAGCTTAAATTTTCCCCTAGGTGAGGCCTTTTTAGGGTGGATCAGCATGCCACAGGGCAAGGTCCTCTTTATGAGTATCATAACTGGACTTTTCTTTGGCTTTCTTTTTCCGTTATTGGGAATAATGAGGAAAACTGGAAAATTTTTACAAATAGTGGAAAATAAGTTGCAAGATCTCTGGAAAGAGAAAAGAGATTCTTTAAAAATGAAAAATGGTCATTTAAAAATTTCTCTTTTCAGAAGTGACAGACGGGAATAGAGTTGACTTTAAAAAAAAAAAAAAATGAGATTGAAACCCAGACTGCCCTTTCTTTACTTAGTGAACATATGGTAGGAACAGACTTTGTGATCCTCTGCAGTCTCTGGTACCGCTCACCACATTCAGGTGACATTGCCACAGTTGGCTCATTTAGAAGACTCAGTGATGTCTTGGAAGCCTAATGACTCTATTTTTTTTTTTTTTTATCCTGCAGGACGTGAAGCTAATGTCTTTTCAACTTTCAACCACTTTTACAAAACAGGGAAATGAAAGGGCTCTCAAAAGTGGAACACAGAATATCCAGTTTGCAGAATAGACAGGACAGGTCTGTGCTCCGCTGGAGGATGGGTTTTATTTAGGAACTTTAAGTAATAGAACAGGGTGGGAAGTGTAAGGAGCGCCTTCAGGGAAATACCAAAGGGACTGATGATGATTAGAAAAGATAGAAATGGCCAGGCCTTGGAGCCCTGGGTCCAAGTGTCCTGGTCTTTGTGGAGATGGTGTGAGCGCCTTGCTTCCCTGATGTCTGGACAGAGGAGTTTGTCTTCCTGACTCGTCCGTCTCTCCCACCCCTGCCCACTGCCTTTAGAGTAGTAAAATATGTTTACCTTTCATGGAGCTGAGAAAAAGGCAGGCAGCCGAGGAAGAGACTAATAATTAGGCCTCTTTGGAAGGTATGAGACAAATTGGCAGCACGGATGCCCGGGGAAACACAGTGGATCTTTGTTAGCCACTCGGTACACTAGAAATCATGGTCCCAGCGCTCTGGGGGGAGTCCTGTCACTGTGGGGAGCCTGGCCCCGCCTGGGCCATGCAGGGCCCTCTAATTGGACCACTGGTGCACACAAATGTTTCTGCACCGTCTCTGCCCATGTCCCTCCCTCCCCAGCATCTCTTTGGTTTTGTTACCGCAGTATTCTGAATTGACCCATCGTGCCCACCGCCCTTCCTTTCTTTGGCTTCTTCCGTTCTTCTTGGAAGAGGACTCGAAGCAGTCGTTGGTATGCGTGGTGGCAGCGCTGCAGGCTGGCCATCGGAGGAGAACTGTCAAAGGAAAAGCCGCGCCCCCCTGGGCCCTTACCCCTGGTCTTTGGCCCTCTCTGCCTCTCCACTGCCAGTGCATTCAACTCCCTGCCTGTTTCCTATTTGGAAGCCAGAGTCACTCCTCCAGCTCGGGAACTGTGAGCTGCTTGTGAAGGCCGTTGGCTTGTTGCGAAGGTCAGGATGGGGACTCTGGCTGGTGCTGTGTGCTGAGTTGGCCAGGATGCCTGTCCCGTGCTGCGCTGTTTGTTGTCTGTTATCTATAAGCAAACCACAGAAACAAGCGTCTAGAATTAGATCCATTGCTCTGGACCCCCGTTCCTTTCTCCATGTAGACTTTCTCAACAGGAGCTACTTTTCGCTTGATTAACTGTAACAAACTCTCTTTGGATTTTTGTATTTGTTGCCAAAGAAGGATCACTGTGTCTGTTGTAAATGCCTCAAATTAATTCCTCCTAGTATGATAGAAAGGAGAAGACAGAACAGAGGGCTTTAATGTATCTTCTTGCCTATTAGTGAAATACTACTAAGTGACCTAGTTCATCTACATATTAAATGTGCTAGACCCATCTCTGCTTTTTTTCTTTACTTGTTACCTTGGCAACTATGCCCTGGCTCAGGAATTGCGTGAGGCATGCTGCAGACCTTCGGGATGGCTTCTGCACACTGAGAAGGCAGTTAACGGGGTAGAGATTGGATTTTTTCAAAGGGTCTTCAATGGTTAATAGAGAAGAGAGAAGAAGAATAGTGAGAGAGGTGTATTCTTCTGGTAATATTTCCAGAATAATATTAATACTTTTAAAGTACTTGGAAGCAGTTTTACCTGCATTTCAAAAGAAAATAAAACTGTGGCCTCTGATCACATGAGACTGCTTTGAGAAAAGAACTTTCCAGTGCCTTTGGCAGTGCTGGAAGCACACAGGAAGATTAGCTACCAATCGACACTGGATTCCCAGCCTTTAGGGAGTCTTGCCCCTCACTGCTTGTTGAATAGCACTATTCTTCCAGATCGTTTCGTGGCATCTTATCTTCGCAGACCAACTTTTTCAGGAGACTGAGAGGCAAAATTTAAAAACAGTATTCAGTCAGCAACCAGAGAGCAAAACTGGCCCATCTTCGCAGCTGAATATGTAGGCTGTGTGTACAGCGGGAAACCTTCATTCTTCTGCAGTCTCAGCGCCCAGGGAACTAGGTCACCCACGGCACACCTCTGCTTGGGGGCAGAGTCTGGACTTCACATCCGAGTCCTTGCCTCCAGGTGGAGGGCTCTTTGGACCTCAGTCCTGACCTGTTAAATCGCTTGCTCTGAGTTCTGTTTGACGTAAAGTTGTGTGAAGCAAGCGTGAGACGAATGATCTTCTCTTGAGTAAAGGCATCCACCAGTCACCTGGGGAAGGAAGGAGGCCCTGTGCAAATTTTAAATCTCTTTCTGTCGGTGTTTGTTGGAAGGAATTAGAGTGAGTCTGGAGCTGTGGGGTGCTCTGAGGATGAACTGTCAAAAGGGTGCCTTGCCATTTAAGGCACATTTGGCTCTCTTCATAACTGTCCTTTCTGAAGTCCCCTTGACCATGCTTTGCTATGGCCATGGACCCCGTGGTCTGAGGAGACAAGATGTCCCTTAGGTTTTTTCTCTTGAAAACTTGAATATGGACAAGTTAGCCTGAGGCAAACACAGAATCTTTTAAAAGGAGATTTCTGGCTAGGAAATGATTTTTTCAGTAGGACGCAGGATTCTTAACTTTGAACGGGAAAGACTGCAGGTCAGATAGGAACCATATATGATATCTTTTGTGTATTCATTTCTCATTTATGTTTTCTTGGTGGTTTAGTCACTAAGTTGTGTCTGACTCTTACGACCCCATGGACTGTAGCCCACCAGGCTTCTTTGTCCATGGGATTTTGCAGGCAAGAATACTGAAGTGGATTGCCATTTCCTTCTCCAGGGGATCTTCCTGACCCAGGGATTGAACCTGGGTCTCCTGCACTGCAGGCAGATTCTTTACCAACTGAGCTACCAGGGAAGCCCTGGTATGTTTCCTTACCTGGTGGTTATTCATTAATTCAACAGGTACTGCCTGTATTGAGGGCTACATTGCATTGAAGCTGTTGGGAAGCAGAGTTGAGTGTTATACATAATCTCTGGCTTCAGTAATACTGAGGCATATACTTGTTCAGGAACTGGAAAGTTTTAAAAAGAGATGAGCATTTTGACTGCTTACATTTAGTGTGAAGGATTGATTAACTTTTTAAAAGACGGTGGTAGTTCAAGCATCCTTATTATACTGAGAATAATTAAGAAGGTCTTTCTTTGTAAGGGCTCACCTATCATTTTCCTCAAACAAGCTCTGGTGCCAGAGGGTATGTGGGGTCCTATGGCCTTTGGCCGAGGGCGTTACTTGAGATTGGAGGGTGGGGTGGGGAAGGGCCAGGGCCAAGTTTACAAGGATGTATGTGTGTAAATATCACAAAGACTTATTGACTGAACAGTAGAGTTCAGAAAAGTGGAGGGAAAAGGGAGTGGGGAAGCAGTGAATAAAGGCAATATTCGGTACAATTTATTATAATACCCACCGTGATCCAGGCTTCATGCTGGGGACTTCATAAATATTGTTTCACCTATTTCCCTTAACAACTCTGTGAGGGTGGTCTTGTTGTGTATTCCCTTATTGCTAATTAGGACACTGATGCTGTGAGGATCAACACAGACCTGGTCCTGTGGCTGAGTGAGGGAACTGATGTTTAATCCAGCGCTTTCTGCTGTCCGAGCCCACCAGCTCTTGTCTCATACAACGCTCCTTCCTCTTGTAATGAATTGCAAATTTGTCGGGACCATAGAGCTAATTTTTTCCCTCCTTTTCATCATTAAAATGGGATCTCTGTGGACTAACAAACTGGAGGAAAATTATATTACTGTGTCCAGAAAAAAGCAAGCATCTAGGACCAACGGGGTAAAATGTAGTAGAAACGAAAGGCATCACATCCGTAGCTTCCATCCCACTTTGCCTCAATTAGATTATTTCAGTCGACAAGCTGCCTTTGGGTTAAGGTAATGGGCATAGAGAGAGGAGGGGCTGGTGAGTTCTGGATAGATACAGCTTTCCAAATTCTAGGTGGAAGTAGGTCTGTCCCCTCTCTCGCTTTTTGTATGGTACTAAGGAGTGTGGCTTGCTTTTGTCTCACGTGGGGAGCTCATGATTAATGGTAGTTATTTTACCTTTTTAGTGGGTACCGTGCACTTCCTTCTTGGGACTCATGCTTTCATACAATAAAACCAACATAATTTCCCTGCCTTCAGAGAGTTTGCAGAGCATGGCTGGTTACAATATAGTGGGATTAGTGCTGGGGAAGCACCAAGAAACATAGTGTCAATTCATATTTAAACTTTAGTGATGTGGAAAACAAGCTAGTGGAAAGATATTTTGGACTTCATTTTACAAGGAGCTTGAGGAACTCCTGACTTCCCTGGTGGCTCAGATGGTAAAGCGTCTGTCTACAATGTGGGAGACCCGGCTTTGATCCCTGGGTTGGGAAGATTCCCTGGAGAAGGAAATGGCTATCCACTCCAGGACTATTGCCTGGAAAATCCCATGGACAGAGGAGCCTGGTAGGCTACAGCCCATGGGGTCGCAAAGAGTCGGACATGACTGAGTGACTTCACTTCACTGAGGAACTCCTAAAAAAATTGTTCTGCAGAATTGTTTGTTATAAGACTTGTAATTTTCAGTTGTGATTTAGTGTTGATCATGTGAGATTTGTCGGTAAGTCTTCTGATCAGATCTCTGTGTTGGATGCCTTCCTTTACTTACTATCAAAACTGCAAGGGACCTTCCTTGGCAGTCCAGTGGTTAGGACTTCACCAACCGATGCAAGGGGTACAGGTTCGATCCCTGGTTGGGGAGCTCAGATCCCACATGTCTTGTGGCCTAAAAACCAAGACATAAAACAGCAATATTGTAACAAATTCAATTAAGACTTTAAAAAATGGTCCACGTCCAAAAACTGCAAGCAAGTCTCTTCTGTACCCTTTTCTGTCTTATTTCCTTTGTTAGTGCTTATGTAGTGTGATAAAGAACCCGCCTACCAGTCCAGGAGATATGAGACACAGGTTTGATCCCTGGTTGGGAAGATCCCTGGAGAAGGAAATGGCAACCCACTCCAGTGTTCTTTTCTGGGGAATCCCATGAACGGAGGAGCCTGGCAGGCTACAGTCCATGGAGTCACAAAGAGTTGGACATGACTTAGCAAGTAAACAACAACAGCAGTGTGCATTTATTTTCTTTTCAGGCTTGATGAATTTGGTCCTAAGTAGCACCACAATTTGAACCAGATTTTAGTTGTAATCACTCAAGGCATCTGAGTCATTCTGATCAGCATTTGAGCTTTTCCCCACTGGGACCCTAAGTGACCTCAACTTCTAGCCAGTCTTGTGAAAAATAGTATAATTTGGTTCCATGCAGCATATCTTCTAGACAAAAATCACATCTATAGGCAAATTTACTGGCTATGCAGGCTACTCCAAAATATTTTTAGTGCTTTAAAAAATCAGAAGGGCTTCCCTGGTAGCTCAATGCTTTAAAAAAATTCAGAAGGCCAGTAGGGCTGAAGGCAAAGGGAAATAATTATATTTTTCTTTTTAATGTCCAGCAAAATATGCACTAATGATACAATTACAGTATATTAAGTTAATGCAATAAATACAAAGTTAATCCATTTTGGACTTTATTGTGTTGTCCTTGTTTGTGGAGTAATGTAATTGTGACAGGGTAATTAATGTCCCACAGAGGGATTAGCAGTAAAGATTGAGATAAAAGTGCAAGAAGAATAAAAGGACTGAGTTGTTCAGAAGACAGGGGAGTTTAGAAAGTGCTGAGGCATGGAATTGCCTTGAGGGTGATTTTTAGCTTTCCTGACTCTAATTATACATGTTCACATCTGCTAGTGATAATCAGCTGGGTGAGACAGGTAAAATATATTAGAAATGATAGAGTTCTGAGATGATGGATCAGCAAGAATGATGTTCCGACCAGGTCACTGGCCCTCTCCTGGGGCTTTGCTATGTTCTCAAAGACTTTCTCATCTCTGTAATTCACATGCTGTTACTTTGTTATTAAAAGATCTTTTGGGTCATTGTTTCATCTATATAGGTCTTAGAGAACCAGGAGGAGGAGTTCCTCTAAATGAGTGCTTGGTTTTCTGTCAAGCATGGTGGGCCTCTCAGGGCCAACAAATTGTACCAGTTAATTTTTCTTGCCCCTTGTATTGGCTTTAGAGTTTCCAGCAGTCAGCTTGTGCTTCAGATTGAAATCATTAACTTGGACGCAAGTGAAACAGATTTCAGAAGAAGAAGAGACAGTAGAGTAGAGAAAGGGGAGAGGTCTAGCTAGCTGCTGCTGCTGCTGCTGCGCCGCTTCAGTCATGTCTGACTCTGTGCAACCCCATAGACGGCAGCCCACCAGGCTCCCCCGTCTCTGGGATTCTCCAGGCGAGAACACTGGAGTGGGTTGCCATTTCCTTCTCCAATGCATGAAAGTGAAAAGTGAAAGTGAAATCGGTCAGTCAGGTCCGACCCTTAGCGACCCCATGGACTGCAGCCTACCAGGCTCCTCCGTCCATGGGATTTTCCAGGCAAGAGTACTGGAGTGGGGTGCCATTGCCTTCTCCGATCTAGCTAGAATTTCTTGTTTTCCACAGAAATAATTGCATTTGGAAAAAACTCTAGGAATTGGATTAGGCAAGCCTTGCCCTTCCCCACAGCCAGGCTGACATGGTAAATATTCTTAAGTGGCAGGTGACTCATTTTTGAATTACAAAATAGGCTTTCGTGTTAAATTATTTAAAAGTCTGTGGTTTGGCTTTAAAAGCAAATAATTTGTTCACAGATGAATTAGAAGTTAGTGTTCGTTTTCTTTTAGTTATTTGCCCCCCAGCTCATCTTGGCCTTTGGGGCATGGTCTTGATGTTCAGCTGTCCGCTCTGCTTCTGTCCACGGCTCTGCGGCAGGCAGCCTTCTCCAAGTCGGCTGTTGCAGTGTAGCACTGTACAGGCAGGACGTTCTGCCTACCTTGGAAGACTGAAGCCAGTGTAATTTTACCCTCAAAATCTTTTCCACAGTTGACATCAGAGTCAAGGAGGTCAGCTGGACAGCTCAGCCTCACTGGACCCGAGCAATCTGAGCCAGGTGGTGTTTCCATGGACCATTTTGTCGGGTCAGATGGACTTGTCTCTGTAGCTGACATCCTCAGCCCCCATCGGTACTAGCCTGGCTCTAGTGGGTGGTTACTACCTATACTATCTTTCAGAGACTTCTGCAAGTAAGACCTGTATCTAAGCATGTATATTTACAATTGTGATGGGCAAGAGCTTGAAAGTGGAAGTGTTAGTCACTCAGTCGTGTCCACCTTGTGGCTCTGTGTACTGTAGCCTGCCAGGCTCCTCTGTCCATGGACTTTTCCATGCAAAAATACTGGAGTGGGTTGCCATTCCCTTCTCCAGGAGATCTTTCTGACTCAAGGATAGAACCTGGGTCTCCTGCATTAGCAGGCAGATTCTTTGCAGTCTGAGCCACCAGGGAATCCCACTTTAGCTGGTGGTGGTTTAGTGGCTAAGTCATGTCTGACTCTGTGACCTCATGGACTGTAGCCCGCCAGGCTCCTCTATCCATGGGATTCTCTAGGCAAGAATACTGGAGTGGGTTGCCATTTCCTTCTCCAGGGCAAGAGCTTACTATTCTTAAAAAGGGTAATGGAAATTTGTTTCCACTACTATTTCTATTTTCTAGGGCAAATAGGTATGAATTTTTTTTTCCTAGACAAACACATAGAGGAAATTGCTAATGGAAAAAATACTGTTCTGTACTGTTAAAATGTCACAAAGCAGATATCCTAGCTAGTTATCATATGTACATATAAATTCTTTTAAAGGATAATTTAAACATCCTTTTGGATTTATTGTTTTAAAAAATGTTTTCCTAGCAGCTAAATACAAATATATGAACAATTTTACATAAATTCTCACTTAGTACTTCACATAATAATTGCAACCAAATTATTTGCTTTTTTTGAAAATGTCTCTCACATTGTTTATGAAGATTTAACTTGAATAAACACAACCTTGGGAGATTTTGCTTTCTATAGGTAAGCCTAAATGCCATTCTGATGCTGCATAAAATAACTAGGATTAGAAGAACTCTTGAAAAGCAAGATTGGTAGTGGGGAAGGATAGCTGTGTGTGAAAGCCTAATGTTGAAGTATGTTCTTGTAAAGCAATTTTCTCGTCCTCCTTGTTATCTTACTGTTTTAGTGGGAACACTAATAATGTTATTCAAAGACGTGGTTTGAAAATAATCAAATTTAGTAGAAAACGGAGCTCTGGCCTTTGGTTAAACATTCATTTACTTTGCTCTCTGTGAATTTTTTTTTTTTTTTCTTTTTGCACAGTTGCATGGATTGGTGTTAACTCTTTCTCAGGTTGCTTGTTGGTTTGGGCTTCACAGGTTTAACTTGCTCCTGGTTCATGTGTGAAATGCTGCACTTGGGATAGATTTGTGGGGTTGACTATTTTTTTCCTCCAATTGTTTTATTCAATTTATTGAATAAATGCAATAAGTCAAATTTATTTTCTTCTTCCAATTTTTATTGGAGTTTGGCCTGTTTACAATGTGGTAGTTTCAGGTGCACAGCAAAGTGAATCTGTTATACATTTATCCTATCTCTTAGATTATCTTCCCATGTAGATCATTACAGAGTTTTCAGAAGAGTTACCTGTGCTATACAGTAGGTCTCTATATTAGCTGTCTATTTCATATATAGTAGTGTGTATGTGTCGATTGCCATCTCCCAATTTATCCCACCCCCTATCTTTCCCCCTTTCCAGTTGGGTTTATGGTCCTTCTGACCTGGGAAGAGGATGATGGAGAGTGCCAAGATGGAGCCAGGAGTGTGGAGGGGCCAGAGCCAGCTTTGGCTCCCTGGAAAAGCAGTACCATTGTAGACGTCCTGCAGCAGCTGCTGGCGTCCTTTCTGGGACCTGGGGAGGCAGTTGTTCAGCTTCAGCCACTCTATGTGGAGGAAAGCTGCCCTTCTCCCTGCGTCTCTCCCAACACATCTCCTTTTTTCCTTGGCATTTATACTGTATTGGGGATGTATCTTCCCTGGTGGCTCAGACGGTAAAGAATCTGCCTGCAATACAGGAGACGCAGGTTTGATCCCTGGGCCAGGAAGATCCCTTGGAGAAGGAAACAGCTATCCACTCCAGTAGTCTTGCCTGGAGGATCCCATGGACAGAGAAGCCTAGTGGGCTACAGTCCATGGGGTTGCAAAGAGCTGAACACGACTGAGCGACTTTTACTTTTCTTTCATGCAAGAACATAGGACAACATGGTCCATGTTGTGGGACGTACACAGGTGAAAAATAGACCATCCTTACCCCTTCAAAGCTCTCAGCTGATATGTGTTGTGGGAGATGTGCCTTAAGGAAGTGCACATCTGAGGAAAGGATTTCTGAGGAGGATGGGGTAGTTGGAGAAGAGGCGATATCTTGCACAAGATCTGGAAGGAAAGAGGTGCCACCGGCCGCCTGAGGACGTGGTGCCAGAAACAAGAATCTTCCACTGCCAAGTAGGTGCTTAACAAGGAAGCGTTCCCTTACTCACAGGGGAGATCGGGACGAATGTCCCGGTGTGTGTGGTTTGGGATGTACAGTTTTGTATGCCATGAGGACCCTTTGTCAATGTTTGTTCCACCCAATGGCCTGGCAGCCCTGTCTGTTCCACATAACTTCACCTTACTCTGAGGTAGATTTTTGAAAACTTAAATCTAGGTGGTATGGATTTTCAAATAAGGGAAGGGACTGTGGCTCTTTCGCTTGTATCCTATTCCCAGAGCCCAGCACAGAGTTTGGCATGTAATAAGTGCTAATAAATATTGGTGGAAAGAAGGGAAAAAGTCTAGGGGTTATTATTTGGGGAAGACCTAAGAGGGGAACTCATTTTTTAGTAGAAAAACTGCATATAATTTCAGGATTATTTTCTCTTTAAGCATTTGGAAGGACTGTGATGAGCTTCCTTTGCAGGTGGGTTGGCTCCGCAGGGATAAAGGGGGTGGGGTTTTCAGCTCTAGTTCCAAGTTCGTGTCTCGGGAGGTTCAGTGAGACTGAGGGCTGCCTCCTGACCATACAGTTTTGCATAACTGATTAACTCCGTGTAGCTGTTTGCATTTCTTTCCTAAAATAAATTTCATTTTCTCATGAACTCTCTGGAGTTAATAAATGCCAAAAACCAAGATGTGTGTAGAGTCTTGTGATCTAATGTAACACACCGAGCTCCTCGAAAAGGTATAGTTAATGATGTTGACTCTCAGGGCATTCTTCGTTCCCGAGTTGGTAGACAGGCCTCTGAAAAAGCTAGTGTTTGTTGTTTACCATGGGCCAGGCATTGTTCTGAGGTCTTGTCCTGATCACTCCCTTTGATTCTCTTTTTTTGATACCATCACGAACACCAAGAATTAGCACCATGAGTATCTCCATTGCTAGCTGTGGGAGCAGATTCTCAGAGTGATGAGGCCACTCCAAGTGGACACAGCCAGTAGATAGTAGAATTGGATTCAAGTCGAAACAGTTGGGCTCCTAAAGTCCAGGAAACACAGCTTTCTCTTGGGCATTTCTGTTTCCTTAATGCTTTCTCACAGCTTCTGTCTGTCATCCTAATGCTTCCATCAGATGTAATAGATAGCATTTGAGTGGGTATGGCACAGGTCTCGAATAAACAGACCCTGAGACCATAACACAGGTTAAGAAAGATTTTGGTAGATCTCATCGCTGTGTCAAGATAGGCCACAATCACAGTTGTGCCTTAGAGCTGAGTTTTGGAGCAATACAATGAGGAAAAGGTGTGTAATTTACACCAGCAGAGACCTGTGGGCTGGGAGAAGTGCCCTGATGAGGGGCCTGGGGGTTTCAAGGAGGAAAAGATGGAGGATTCTGGTTGTCTAGTCTCTTGAAACATTTCAGAGTAGTAAACATTTTACTTTCAGTACATCCGTAATTTCTGGATGAGATATTCCAGGTACTTCACCACACTTAAATATAACGTGTGAGCATTGTGGTTGATAAATGGAGATGACACTGATTCTTTCTTCTGTGTTAACAGAAATATGAAAATCACCAAAGATAAAGAATTTTTTAAAAATTAGATTTTAGTAAAGCAGAATATATGCAGGTCAGGAAGCAACAGTTAGAACTGGACATGGAATAACAGACTGGTTCCAAATAGGAAAAGAAGTATGTCAAGGCTGTATATTGTCACCCTGCTTATTTAACTTCTATGCAGAGTACATCATGAGAAACGCTGGACTGGAAGAAGCACAAGCTGGAATCAAGATTGCCGGGAGAAATAGCAGTAACCTCAGATATGCAGATGACACCACCCTTATGGCAGAAAGTGAAGAGTGGATTGGGGGCAGGAGGAGAAGGGGACAACAGAGGATGAGATGGCTGGATGGTATCACTGACTCGATGTACATGGGTTTGGGTGGACTCCGGGAATTGGTGATGGACAGGGAGGCCTGGCATGCTGCAGTTCATGGGGTCTCAAAGAGTCAGACATGACTGAGTGACCTGAACTAAACTGAAAGCAGAATATAAAATAATTGCTAGGATAGGAGACTTAATGTGCTCAGTTGCTAGGTCGTGTCTGATTCTGGCAACTCTATGGACTGTAGTCCGCCAAGCTCCTCTGTCCATGGGATTCTCCAGGCATGAATACTGGAGCACATTGCCATTTCCTCCTCCAAGGGATCTTCCTGACCCAGGGATCAAACCAGTGTCTCCTGCATTGACAGGCAGATTCTTTCATAAGTCCCCTGGGGCTTCCCCCAGGAGACTTAAATAAGTCTTCAGTTGAAGTCTTAAAAAAGCAATAAATAAGTTTATGCTGCTGCTGCTGCTGCTAAGTCGCTTCAGTCGTGTCCGACTCTGTGCGACCCCATAGATGGCAGCCCACCGGGCTCCCCCATCCCTGGGATTCTCCAGGCAAGAACACTGGAGTGGGTTGCCATTTCCTTCTCCAATGCATGAAAGCGAAAAGTGAAAGTGAAGTCGCTCAGTCGTGTCCGACTCCCAGCGACCCCATGGACTGCAGCCTACCAGGCTCCTCCGTCCATGGGATTTTCCAGGCAAGAGTACTGGGGTGGGGTGCCATTGCCTTCCCCGAAGTTTATGCTAGAAAAAAAAAAATCAGTCATGACATTTATTTGAATCAAAGTATCTAGTAAATCAAAGATAATCAATGTATTCAGATAATCTAATTTGATGTATGACTTATTTTTCTTCTTTTACAAAAAGCAAATTCAATGCATGTTGTCAACTTGTTTCAGTTCAGTTCAGTCACTCAGTCGTGTCCGACTCTTTACGACCCCATGAATCACAGCACGCCAGGCCTCCCTGTCCATCACCAACTCCCGGAGTCCACCCAAGCTCATGTCCATTGAGTTGGTGATGCCACCCAACCATCTCATCCTCTATTGTCCCCTTCTCCTGCCCTCAATCTTTCCCAGCGTTAGGGTCTTTTCAAATGAGTCAACTCTTTGTAAGAGGTGGCCAAAGTATTGGACTTTCAGCTTCAGCATCAGTCCTTCCAATGAACACCCAGGGCTGATCTCCTTTAGGATGGACTGGTTGAATCTCCTAGCAGTCCAAGGGACTCTCAAGAGTCTTCTCCAACACATTTCAAAAGCATCAATTCTTCAGTGCTCAGCTTTCTTTATAGTCTGACTCTCACATCCATACATGACCACTGGAAAAACCATAGCCTTGACTAGACTGTTGACTTGGTAATACAACTTTAAATAACTTTTGTAGCATTACAAGTTTATTTTGAGTTAATTGAATATTTTGAAGGTGCAGTAACATTGGGAAAGTGGATGTGAGCATGTAAATTTAGGGAAAAAGCAAAAATTAATACTGTTTTGTTTTTAAAAAAATCCTCTTATAAATAATATGAATATCCAGAAAGTGAGAAGATACACTAGGTCTTTGGAAACAAGATAATTTTCTTTCTTTCAAGGGGATGGCATTTGATACAATATTCAGGTTATTATAGTTTTGAATAAAAGAAAAAAGATCTCAGAATATTGTGTAAATATTGTTTTAAGTGCTGATTATTTAGGAAAAAAAATTTAAACCCTCAGGAGATGTTTTTCATTAGTTAGGGTATGTACAAGAGTTCAGATACTCTAACTGACCTGCCTTTTCAATATGAAGACGCCCAGGGATAAACCCCCTTGGATCTTGCTGGTGAAATCACTCAGTAAGTGATCACAGATAGGTTGCAAGCAGGCAGAGAAGAAGAAAGAGCTGGGAAAAAAGATGTGCACGGGGCTTACAGACTCTCGGGTCATCCATGTGCTGAAGGGTTTAGATCTGAAAGATGAGCATTTCTCTTGTCTCATTGGGAAGGGGAATGACAATATGGGTTCTTTCTTCTTTCAAAACAAATACCCCCAGCCCCCATTATAGATATACTGTGTTCAAATCATTCCCCAAAACTTAAACTTGTATATAAATAAGAGAGACAGAACGAGAGAAAGAGAGGAGGTGGGAGGGAAGCGGGGTCGAGGGAAAGGAGAGAGTGTGTGTGTGTAGGTATATTGGTTGTTCCGGTTGATCTACGTTTTTAAACAGTTTTCCGTATTTGTGTTTTCCAAATATTTGTATATATGTATCCACACCTTGTTTTCTTTTGTTTGGGGTTTATTTTTTTCGCTGTAGCAGTACATAGTGCCCCCGGTCATTAGATGCTCTCTGAAGAGGGGATTTGTAGGCTGTGAGCTCCGACTTGTCCATCTCTACTCGGACGCAGTGTTCTAGCAGCTGCTCTGCGCTCAGCTCCTGCATTCTCTGTGCTTTTAATCCACATGGTACTCTTTTTTTTTTAAAAAAAAAAGTTAGATGGATTTTAATGCTTTGGAAAGTGTGCAAAGACCATTTTCAGTGGATTGCGAAAAGTAGGCTTCTTTGGGCAGAACAGTCTTTACCCTCTTCAATACCATCATCACTTATTGTGTGTCCCTTGTGAGGATCAGCCCCTTGCTAAACACTCTTCATGCCTTCACATTGCATTCATAGTTACCCTGGCTGGGATGAAACCAGGGCTGAAAGTAAGGTATGAGGCAGAGACAGGACTGAAAGCCACTTCTGTCTCTTTGTCCTTGGATCCTATTATTCCTTTTATTTGTGACTCTCTAGGACTTTGCCAGGAGCAGAGAGGGAGAAATCTTGGTAGGGCACTTGATGAGCCACCACAGCCCTGGTAACTGTTAGCTATTAGCAAGGCCCTGTTGGACTGGAAATAGTATTCATTAAAAGACATCCTGAACTACCTTAAGAGGTCTCTGGGAGAATGTTGACGATCTCTAAGAAATAACTTAAAAATCTAAGGATTGGTCTTTTTTTTTTTTTTTTGTGGCAGGTTGTCTCTGTTCTCATCCTGCAAATATGTTCATCAATATCATTTTTCTAGATTCCATAGACATGCATTAATATACAATATTTGTTTTTCTGTTTCTGACTTCACTCTGTATGACAGACCCTAGGTCCATCCACATCACTACAAATGACCCAATTGCACTCCTTTTTATGGCTGAGTAATATTGCATTATGTGTATGTACCACATCATCTTTACCCATTCATCTGCTGATGGACATTTAGATTGCTTCATGTCCTGGCTATTTTAAATAGTGCTGATAACGAAGATCATCGCTTCCGGTCCCATCACTTCATGGGAAGTAGATGGGGAAACAGTGGAAATGGTGTCAGACTTTATTTTTTTGGGCTCCAAAATCACTGCAGATGGTAACTGCAGCCATGAAATTAAAAGATGCTTACTCCTTGGAAGAAAAGTTATGACCAACCTAGATAGCATATTCAAAAGCAGCGACATTACTTTGCCAACTAAGGTCCATCTAGTCAAGGCTATGGTTTTTCCAGTGGTCATGTATGCATGTGAGTGTTTGACTGTGAAGAAGGCTGAGTGCTGAAGAATTGATGCTTTTGAACTGTGGTGTTGGAGAAGACTCTTGAGAGTCCCTTGGACTGCAAGCAGCTCCAACCAGTCCATTCTGAAGGAGATCAGCCCTGGGGTTTCTTTGGAAGGAATGATGCTAAAGCTGAAACTCCAGTACTTTGGCCACCTCATGTGAAGAGTTGACACATGGGAAAAGACTCTGATGCTGGGAGGGATTGGGGGCAGGAGGAAAAGGGGATGACAGAGGATGAGATGGCTGGATGGCATCATGGACTCGATAGATGTGAATCTGGGTGAACTCCAGGAGTTGGTGATGGGCAGGGAGTCCTGGCGTGCTGTGATTCATGGGGTCGCAAAGAGTCGAACACGACTGAGCGACTGAACTGATATGAACATTGAGGTACATGTGAAAAATCTAAAACTTAGTTTTATGCTAAATGTGTATAAGGTAAAATGACCGTGGTGCAGAAGGGAAAGTATTCTTTAGCAAAATCTCTGATCTCTGAGGAGGAACCCTACCCATCATTAACAGTTGGTATATTTAAAGAAAATAAAAGAACGCAACTCCAGTCAGATCATGAAATATGATGTACTAAACTTTTAAAGGTTTAATAGGTTGGTTGTTTCGGTGACAGGGTTAACTTGAGGATTAATGAGTCAAAAAAACTGCAAAGTTAAAATTTCTCTTCTTTGCACCAGTCAATTCAGTTCAACGAATACTTTCTTAGGCCAAATGAAATCAGCCTTGTAGGAAGGTCTTGGCCTTTTTTAAAAATGATGAAATTGTGGTCAGTTTTGTAAATAATAATTTATGCTTGACTCTGTAGATCTTGAGTCAGATGAATTTTGTGATGACCTGGGGGAAGCTGGTTAATGGAAAACCGGTTTCCCTACATCTTACCCACAGTGTTAATGACCCGTTTCTACCATAAGATTCTGATGTTCTTCGTTATCTAAATGCTTTAGTGTTCCCTGTCATATAATTTTAAATCATAGGCACATTTTTGGGGATACATTTTATTCATATTTCACTTAAAAACTTAAGCCAAACTCTAGAACATTTTGTATGGCTGCTTCTTATTAAGATTGTTTAGTCATTGGTGGGGGATATGAAGAGTATTCAGCACTTTGAAAATTTGCTCATAAATCAAAAATCATTTGGTGACAGATTTTTGTACTGCTTCAAATGATGGTTTAAAATCACTTATATTCATGTCATGTATGGCAAAAACCACTACAATATTGTAATTAGCCTCCAATTAAAATAAATTAATTAAAAAGAAAAGCAAAAAGAAATCACTTGTAGTTGTTACCCACTTTAGAGTGGAGTTATTCTGATGGAAAAGTTGATATTTCGTAACTTGGAGTTCTAAAGTGCAGTAGACATTAGATAAGAAGGATTGCTTGTAACATGCATTTGCCTGAGTGTGTGTTCCTCTTTACAGGACCAGGTCAAACCATAGAAGAGAACCAAAATTTGGGGGCTCTAAGCCTGTTTACCATGGTTCCTGGTAGAGACTTTAGAGACATTTCTAGAAATTGTTAGAGTTGGTAGCCATGGACAAGACATAAACAGAACAAATTAACAATTTTGTAAATTAAAAAAGCACAGTAAAGGAGGAGTAAGTGTGCCCCCCAAGAGCCCCTGCCCCAGAGGGTTCACAGCGTTTTCCTTGAAGCGGGGTGAATGCTACCCTGGCTCAGCCGTTGATGAAAACAACGTATGGTTGGTTTTGTGAGGACTGAGAGACAGATGGTGGCCTACGGGCTAATTATGCAGTGGGCAAGACTGTTCAAACAAATCGCCGTGACGGTGACAGCACACTTTCTCGGGAGTTAGACAGTCTGGGCTGTTTATTGTCACATTAGGTAAGCACGTTCTAGGTGAATGGGGAAAAGGTGCTACAGGAGGGAAGTGTATTTGCACCTCCTTTTCTCATTTTCATGGCAAAAGGGAAAAAAGGAAGAAAAGAGATTGAGAGAGGCAGTTAAAATAAACCTCAGCTTGTACTACTATGACAGCTAACTTTCTGGAGCGCGCTGCTCAGTCCTGTCCGGTTCTTTGCAACCCCATGGACTGTAGCCCACCAGGCTCCTCTGCATGGGATTCTCCAGGCAAGAATACTGGTGCAGAGTGCTGTTTCCTACTCCACAACTTTCTGGAGAGCTAAGGGTTGTAAACATCAACATTTGTGTTTTCATTGTTTCGAATGGAATCTTGTTGAAGACTTTCTTGTGCTCTGAAAGCACCGGGAGCAGAAGTAAGTTCTGCGATGGGCACCCCTGCCTCCTGGAGCGAATGCTGCTCCTGAGGCTCACAGTTCACTTGCGCCCCTCCTGGCTCTAAGATTGCACTCTCTCCCAGACTCTCCCTCTCCCTGACTTTAGTTTCTTTCACCACGCTTTTCAGTCATCTGACATATATATATATATTTTAACCTATACATGTGTTCATTTTACAGTTCTTTCTCCAAGTGTAAGCTTCGTGAGGGCAGGGGTCTTGGACTGTTCTCTGCTGTGACCTCAAGCCCTGGCACACAGCAGCTTTTAAATATTTACTGATAAAATTAATTGACTGGTTAGCAGTCCTTGACTCTGCACCACGGTGCTCTACAATACTTTGTCCTTTCGTCTGTGTGCTGGCCCGCTGACCCTCTCAGGCGTCTTCTGTGCTCATGGTTGTCGTATTCACTCACTGCCTCGCTGATGCCTTTCCTGGTCTGTCTCGCTCGTTGGACTATCTCATCCTCGACAGTGGAAATTGTAGAGGTTCATCACTGTATTCACGATGCCTGGTGATACTTATTGCTAGTTTATTGACTGTTTATGTAAACTAATGCACCAAAGGAAATGGTCACTGCCTTGGGTTTTTTCCTTCACAAAACCCTATGAGGGAGGTGGTTTCATGCCCATTCACAGATGATCAACTGAGAGAAGCAGCCGTGATTTGAATCCAGATTTGTCTGATTTCAGAGCCCATCTTTGAAGATGTTGGTAATTCTCAGCCTTTTCAAGCAAAAGGATTTCCTTTTCATTGTCAGATTTCCCAGACCTCACACATGATGGCAGATGTATTTTGTTTTTATTTTTATTTATTATTGTTTTAAAATATTTTACTTTTGTAGAGCAGTCTTAGTTTTATAATAAAATTGAGAGGATGAGACCAAAATCTCCCATATACCCCTTGCTCTCTAGCATGCCTTTTCAAAACATTTTTTCCTGTTTATTTATTTGACTGCTTTGGGTCTCATTATGGCATGGGGGATCTTCATTGCAGCCTGTGGGATCTTGTTCCCTGGCTAGGGGTCGAACCCATGCCCTCCTGCATTGGAAGGCATATTCTTAACCACTGGACCACCAGAGAATTCCCTCCCCCCCACCACGCCCTGTGTGCCTTTTGATCACCTCTTCCATTGTTAGTATCACTCACCAGAGGGATACATTTTTTTAACCAAGGATTACCTTATGCTGCCATATCACCTAAAGTCCGTGGATTATCTTCAGGTTGGGTTTCTCTTGTGGCTCAGCTGGTAAAGAATCCACCTGCAATGCGGGACACCTGGGTTTGATCCCTGGGATGGGAAGGTCTCATGGAGAAGGGAAAGGCTAGCTACTCCAGTATTCTGGCCTGGAGAATTCCATGGACTATATAGTCCACGGAGTCACAAAGAGTCAGACATGACTGAACGACTTTCATTTTCACTTTCACTCTCAGTGCTGTACAATCTATGGGTTTGGACAAACATAGAATGACATGTGGGGGCTTCTCAGATGGCGCTAGTGGTAAAGAACCTGCCTGCCCGTGCAGGAGACTAACAAGACAGGCGTTCAGTCCCTGATTGGGAAGATCCCCTAGAGGAGGGCATGGCAACCCACTCCAGTATTCCTACCTGCAGAATCCCCATGGACAGAGGAGCCTGGCGGGCTGCAGTCTATGGGGTCACAAAGAGTCGGACACGACTGGTGACTTAGCATGCACGCATATAATGACACGCATCCATCATGATAGTAGATGCATTTTTTACTTATCTGATTGAAAAATTCTAAAATAGAAATGCTATAAGATTAGTAGTGCTTTTATTTAATAGTTTTATTAATGATACTAATGTAATTTGGAAAGTAGCCTGCATACTCCATGGGAAGCTTCTCTCCTGTGACGATGCTTGGTGCTCCCTGGAGCTGGCCAGCTCCTTACAGTAACCCCATGTCCCGCTGGCAGCCCTGGGTGTCTTGCAGCCACTTCTGCATCCCTGGGTGTCTTGCAGCCACTTCTGCATCCCTGGGCATCCTCCCCTCCATGAGGGCTGCAGACTTCTGGACTAGTTTAGTCTCTACCGCCTTTCAGCCTGTGATGCCCCTTGACTGCCAGTACAGCTCATGGCCAACCCTTCTCGTCACTTCTAATCTACTGCTCTGTCATAGGACTCTGGTTTGAAAGACAGGTCATCAAGCCTGCTGGAACTTGTTAGAATGAGGAAAATGGACAGGTGGGCTGAGTGAGCTGAAAGAAATTGGCGTTTGTTAACGTCAAGCCGGGCTTTGACCCTGGGAGGCCCAAATCTTGGGCCCTTTCAGGGTCCCTGCTGCCTGGAGTTGCCTGGACACTTCCTGCACACCAACAGTTATGCGGGACATGGGCTGTGGACTTTGGCTGGGAAAAGCAAAGAGGGCGAAATGAGGTTCAAGATGAAAGAGCCTGGCCCTGGGAAGAGGTGAGGACTCAAGGGGCGAGTCAGCGTTCTCAGTGCTGCTTCAAACCCTGTCCCTCTGTCTAAGCTGCCGTCACCCTGAGTGTTTCAGGTTCTATCTTGTGGCTCATCAGATACACACTTCCCCCCGCTCCTATAGAAGGCTGAAATATGCAGTCAGGATTTATATATACCCTATGCTGCTGCTAAGTCGCTTCAGTCCTGTCCGATTCTGTGCAACCCCATAGGCAGCAGCCCACGAGGCTCCCCTGTCCCTGGGATTCTCCATGCAAGAACACTGGAGTGGGTTGCTATTTCCTTCTCCAATGCATGAAAGTGAAAGGGAAGTGGTGGAGTGTGGGGTGAGGGAAAAATGTAGGCAGGAGGTATGAACTCTAACCAATATTGTCTTTATTTCTGCTTTTTGACCCTATCTCCACTTTTTTTTTTAATGTTTGTTATTCAGTGCTCTTAGTTCGGTATTTTTCTATGTACCTCTGTTAATTCTATCGTGATGATTGAGGAAAATCCTATGTCTTTCCAGCATTTCCAATTTTTCATGGCTCTGGAATATTTTCTTTGATTTATACTCTGGACATCATTACTTTTTTTGGAGAAGTCCATTGGGTTGCATAATGATAACATCCTGGATTTGTCTTGCTTTCTAATTTTGTCTTTCTTATCAACCCTGAGATTTTATGATCTCTTAAATTCTCAGTGACTGGAACATTAAATTGTTAGTATGAATTGCATTGGGGAATTCTGTACCAGATGATGAAACTGGATGAGTGTGTGGTCTTTACGTAGGCAGTGTCTTACGAGTTTGGTTTTTGGCCTGAATATTGGAAGCCTGCATTTTCCTGGGCTGTCATAGATCTGGCATCTACCTTTATTTTATTATTGGAGTTTTCTACACATGTTGCAACACATGTCTCAGCTAAGATCATATTTTTCAATCCTCTTGCTATTTCTTTTGCACCACTTACACTTACAGGATGGACAGAAGTAAAGTTAGATATGATTTGATGTCTGATTTAAAATTCAACATTTCGTTGGATTCAGAAATTCAAGAAGGTGAAAAAGGGCATTGATTCTTCTCTTTGAAAAATGATCGTTCTCTTTTGGCCGAAAAACTTTGGTGTTCCTCCCCTATGGGCGTGCATGCTAAATTGCTTCGGTTGTGTCCAGCTCTTTGTAACCCTAAGGTTACAAAGAACCTGTAGCCCCCCAAGTTGCTCTCTCCATGGGATCTCCAGGTAAGAATATCAGAGTGGGGTTTCCATGCCCTCCTCCAGGGGATCTTCCCAGCCCAGGGATTGAACCCTTGTTGTTCATTATTTCAGAGCATGTACTCTATGCGTACCCTCATCATAGCATCTATATTTACTAAAATAGTAAAAATTAACCTGTTAACACCACTAGACTGTAAGCTCTTGGAAGGCAGGGATTCCTGGGGATGGTGGAGTAACATCTGGCCTGTTGTAGGAACTCAGTAAACCTTTGTGGAATAAGAAGAGTGACCGGCAGCATAATAAATGCCTTTATGGTCCCAGCCAGTCATTGGATTGGACATAGCCATGGTTCTGTCTTGCAAGCTAGCTTTGCTGACACCAGTCTCCCTTGCTGGCCCCACCCCAGGGAGACTGACTTCTCCCAGTATCCCTCCATGAGGTCACCCCTGGAGATGGTCAAATTGGGTTTTCTCAGGACGTTTTGCCAAGTGGCCTATTCCAGTAGGCGTTCTTATGATGACCCAAAGCTCTAATGTCTCAGAAACAGATTTAAGGAGCATAACAAGAATTCATCTCTGTATTGTGTGTTAACCTGGTTTAGAAAGTGGCTATAGAAAGCCGGATTGCCAGCTTTACTGACTTAAAATGAGAAGCAAGCTGTTGATACTTGCATTTCATGGGCTGCAGTTCCAGTGTGGGAACAACTGGTACACATTCTCTTCCTGTGGCCTGTGTGGGAAGCCAAATCATAATCAGATGCTTAGTTGGCCAGAGTGAAAACAAAGAGAAGTTAAGTGTCAGATGGCATCAGGTTAAGTCCAGGCGTCCACTTCACGGTCAGTAGGCTTGACAGCAGGAATACCCAGAGGGAGTTGGCTACAGCTGCCTGTGTCCTGCTTGGCGGTGGGGCAGACTTTGCCAGTGGGTCCTGCACTCTCCGAGGCCCAAGAATGTTGCCTATGGCTCTCCGTGTCTGTTGCTTAGAGTGGCAAGGTCACTGTGGCTCTCTTTAGATCTCCACTTTTCTCCACTTTCAGATCTGACCAGGTCCCATCTGATGGTCATTCTTGCCCCTGGATTTAATACTTTCATGTTAGTAGGCTTTGGAGCTGTTTCTCTTTGTGTTTGTCTTTGTGGATCTTGGCTTTCAAAATGTACCTCTGAGGGCAGCACTCTTTCCCTAATTTCAGAGCCTTAATATCACCTAACACCCCCCACCTCATAGCTCTTTTCCTCAGAATCCTTGCAAACTCCTTGCCTCTTGGTGGTGGATGTCTGGATTTCTCTGCTTTGCCTTTGAGGTTCTGTTGGCCATTGTGGCACCATTATCTGCTGTTCTTGTTGGATAAGCCACCCAGAGCAGAAGCCCCAGTGCAAGTTGCTCTGTGTCTCTGCTGCAGTTTCTTAAGCTTCTAAAACTTTGTTTATGTCATAGGATTGTTGTTAGGGTCACATAATGTGTGATCAGTGATTTATCAGTGCATGGGTGAGGTGCCTTTCTTTCTTTTTTTTTAAAAGCTACCGTATGTTGAGCACAAGCATTTTATATAGGACATAATGCCTCACTTAGTAGGTACTATTATTGTCCTCATTGTACAGATGAGGAAGGGAAAGCTCAAATGTCTCAGCACTGATAGGGGCTGCCAAAATCTGTCCAGCTCAGTTCACTCTGAACTTCCCAGTATCCTCTGCTACATCAGGCTGAATCTTCCACTCACCTTCAAGCCAACCCAGCCAACCCAGCCTATCTCTACATATCTGCCCTTCCTTCCCAGCCAAGATCTCTTCACCTTTCCACGTCTCCTTCTCTCCCTCCTTTCCTTTCTTCTCCAGCCCTCTTTGCTCAGCATGATTCCTGAACTCCTGTGGTACTCAAGGAGGTACTGGAGTCAGAGTCATGTGGATTATATCCAGGCTCTGCTGTGCTGCCTTGAGCAAGTTGATTAATATCTCTTGAGTCACTGAGAAAAACGGGCAGTGTCCTTATGGGGTTTCTGGATGATTTCATAAATGAGTATGTGGAAGTTCTTTGCAAAGGGCTCCATGTTCCTGTCTTCTACTACTTTCAAACACTTTTTGAAATGTTTGATCATTTCACATGATCAGCTACTTTCAGACATTTCAATAGTGATCGTTTGAATGATTAGCTGCTTTCAAACATTTTTTTTCTTCGACCTGCAGTAAGGGGTTTATTTTAACAGCATGACACGGTGGTAGAGAATGCACACGTTTGAATCAAAAGTTCCACAAGCATGCTCTCTTTTATTCTTGTATGTATGTGGGTGAAAAACAAGGCTGATTTTGACCCATATAATTGATTTTGACTACCCGCTGTGGGAGGCCACCCACGGTTTGGGAAAAAACTGTCTGGCTCAGACGACAGTAAGCCCTTTGAGGGCGGAGGGAGTATTTCCCTGGTCTGCCCCGTCACAGGCTGACAGGTTAGGAGCACCTTGGCCGGGTCTGATGGATGGAGTTTTTCATCTGAGAGGGCCGGAGGAGGAGACTTGAGCCAATTGGACAATCATGTATCGAGAGCCCCTTGGCAAGACTTGGCCAGCAGGACCCGGGGGAACTTTGTGTCTGCCCTGCTCAGGAACGTGCACCCTCTTAAGGACATAGTGCCGGCCGCCCCGCATTTGGCTGCCCAGGCTGCGCACAGCTGTTTCAGTGACAATTGACTCCAGTGTTCGATTCCTTCTCTCCCGGCCGAGGCGTGTTTGCTGGCCCGGACGGATGTGCTGTGTCGGATTTTGGACCTCCTGCCCTGGGGGCTCTGCCTCTGCCCAGGGCCCTGCACCCACCTGTCCTGCAGGCTGGCCTCGCTGTGTGCACCGTGTCTTGCCTGCTGTGCTGGCGGGGACGGCCTCCCGCAGCCTCAGCGAAGCCTGACTGTGTCTCTTGTCGCCTGCTGGCCCTCCCCAGCATCCAGGCTTCCAGGGTGAAAGCCTCTCACAGCTTACATCCTCAGAGCCGGAGAAAACAAGCCTGCCGCTTGTGGTGCCTTAGCACTAATTTGTCACCCACTTCACTCAGCGCTGGCCCCCGGCTTCTCCTCTGTAAGGCATCTTTCTTTCCCATCGCTGCTCCAGCTGGGCTGAGGCCTGACATTGGGATCACATGTCTTGGCTCCAGCCGTCGGTATTGTTCTCAAAGTTGTCAGCATACCTCCCTACTGCCACCTTTCTCTGATGCAAAGGTCTTTGCATTAATAGACGTTTTTCCCTTTGAGACTTGTCTGGGCTGATGCGT
>SJYT01037855.1:255842-393050 GCA_006410635.1 Cephalophus harveyi | reverse complement strand
CCCCACAAACCCCCCCCCCCCCCCCCCCCCCCCGCACCGCTCCCCGAGGATTTTCCATGCCAAGTCAAAGCCTGATTTCCAACCACCTTCAGAAAAGTGTTAAGGCTTTTTGGTTTGTTTTCAGCACAACCAGCACATGTTACTCTTGTTCTTTAGGTCCATTAAATGTCACGTGCTTCTGACCCTAGAAAGAGTTTAGAATTACAGGTTTGGGATGCTAAGCACTTGTAATCTCAGGAGCCAGAGTAGGGAAAACTGTTCTGCACCATTTTCCCCAAACAGGCTGAGCAGACAGCTGCTGCCCCACCTCTCCTCTCGTTTCCCATCCAAATGGATCCAAGATGCTCTCTGCCTCTTTCCTCCACTTCTCAAAAGCCAAAGAACTTTCCCCTGTGTTTCCTTTCGACTTCTAAATTGCTCACTTGGCTTTTTATCCAAGCTTGTATTAAATTGCTTCATGATTTCATGCCTGCAGAGCTTTTGGCATAACCTGGCTCAGAAGTGTGTGTGTGTGTGTGTGTGTGTGTACCACTTCACTGCAGTGGCATCTGCTTATATCTAAGTCGAGCATGCGGGTGAGAGGCTTGAACTCTGGGACAGTGGAAAAGGAGCGAACACAGCAAGCTGGCCATTGGCAGCTATATTTTACTCAGCAGAGATGTCACTTAGGTGACTTTCAAACAGCCCCCTGGGGTCCTCAGCTGTCTGTGATAAGGGCCACGAAAAAGCAGGCAACTTCAACCCCTCTGGGAAGTATATAACTTGCCTACTTTAAAGCAGGCAGAATTTAATGCAGAGCAATGGAATTAATGTATATGAATGATGTCACAGCAACAACAGAATCTTTCATCATGATTCTCAGCAATTCTGTTTCAAGAGGATTAAGTAAATCTGGAAATCCATATGGGGAAAAATTTCCCGACCGCTAAATGTGAGGTCTGCGATGTGTCCGTATTCTCTGCAGTCCTGTAAGACCCACCCTTCCCCAACTCCCCAAACCCCCAGCCAAATGGGAAGCAAAATTGCTCGAAAGTTCTCATGCAGAATTACAAGAGTAGGAGATCTGATCCACATGGAGATATATTAGGAAATAATCAGATGAATATGTTGCTAAAATCCTATTAAAATGCTCAACAGTTATATAAACCATGCAAATATTTAGATATTTTAAGATTTAATTGGCATGGGGAAATTGGATGTTTCTGTGATTTTAATTTAAAAAATGTCACTGCACAAGGGGGGGAAAACACCCCCTAAGAGTCAAAAGGGGGAAATGCCCTTTATCTACTCAGGCAAACAGTTGCCTTATTCCTAGCTGTCACAGAGGACATGGTGAGCCAGGTTGTGCAGGGCCAAGGTTCATGAGAAGCAGGTCTGTAAGTGGCAGGTAGTGGGAAAGTGATTTATGTTCCATGAAAATCCATTCAGCAGTTGTAGCACTCCCCGGGCGTCTGATGCTTAAGGGAGCCATTGTCTGGACCTTGGAGGGACAAAAAGGCTTCAGTTACCAAAGGGTGCTGGTTTGGGTAGTGATATTCTTTCTCCCTTTCCAGTAAGGGCAGAAGCATGATTATCTAGGCTTTTTTTTTTTTTTTAATAGCTTTTGTTCTTTCTCAGTTAGTTACAATGCAAATTAAAATAGAACCTTAAAAATTAGGAACACAGTCAATTTCAGTGTCAGGACCCAAGCAAATGGTGGAACGTAAATCAGATGTCTCATTGGAAAATCTGTGACTAGTTCACTTCCATTTAAATTTGGGGAAAACAAATGAATGGCTATTGAGGTTAGGCGTGGGAAGCAGTGATTAGTAATGGGATAAAATGACTCTGAGTGACATTAACTTAGATCACATATTTAGCTTCTACTTTTATTTTACTCTCTGATTTTTTTTTTTTTACATTTATCATTATAGTATACTTTAATAACATAAAATAGCATAAAGGACGTGAGGATCTGAAATGGATATATTTTGTTGTGAATTTTTAGGTATATTTTGACAGCCATCCACCCTAATTGTACAGCTTATCAGGAATAGCATCTCTTTTTTTTTTTTTCTTTTTTTAAAATTTATTTATTTATTTTTTATATTTTACTTTATTTTACTTTACGATACCGTATTGGTTTTGCCATACATTGACATGAATCCACCATGGGTGTATATTTTTAAATTAATCTAAATTAACTGTCAGAATTGCATTTCTCAATGTGGAAAACAATGGTGAAGAGGTGTTCGTATTTTATAATGGACCACTATTTATAAGAATTTGACAGAAATTTATAGAATTTGCTTTATCAGAAAGCACTTGTGTATATCATTTAGGTTTCTAACACTTTTGTTAACTTTTTTGTAATCTGAATTGGGAGCCTAAATGGAAGAAAATAATAGGAGGAGAAAAAAAATAGGTGAAATTGTTGCCTATTTCTTCAATATAGTGCAATAACTGTCTTCCATTTTACTTGGTCTTATCAAACACTTTTGGACATCACAGGCACTTATTGGACATCACAGGTACCTAGACCTCAAGAAGCTTATAGTTTAACAGAGTTTTTCTCAACCTTGACTCTACTGATATTTCGAGTCAGCTAATTCTTTGTGATGGGAGCTGTCCTGTGTATTGTGAGGTGTTTAGCAGCATCCCTGGCCTTGACGCACCAGGGGCCAGTAGAACTAACACAGTTAAATGTCCCATGTAACTGTGTGTGTGTTAGTCGCTCAGTCATGTCTGTCTCTTTGCGACCCCATGGATTGTAGCCTGTCAGGCTCCTAAGTCCATGGAATTTTCCAGGCAAGAATGCTGGAGTGGATAGCTGTTCCCTTCTCCAGGGGATCTTCCCAACCCAGGGATCTAACCTGGGTCTCCTGCATTGCAGGTGGATTCTTTACTGTCTGAGCCACCAGGGAAGCCCATGGAGCAGAAACCAAATCACCCCACTTCAGGACCGCTGGTTTGACTCAGTGCATCTTGCTGTAGAAACTCAGCAGCATCTTGTGCCATTCCAGATTTTCAGTTACTTATGTTAATTCCTAGTTTTGGAAAGGAAGGTGAAGGTGAAGTCGCTCAGTCATGTTTGACTCTTTGCGAGCCCGTGGACTGTAGCCTACCAGGCTTCTCCGTCCATGGGATTTTCCAGGCAAGAATACTGGAGTGGGTTACCATTTCCTTCTCCAGGGAATCTTCCCGACCCAGGGATTGAACTCGGGTCTCCTGCATTGCAGGCAGACGCTTTCACCTCTGAGCCACCATTTTCAAATGCCTTGAAGTGATTTTTTTTTTATTCTAGGCCAGGGAAGAATTGTGAATTGTGTGTAGGGAAGTGTATAGGTGTAGCAGTGTTTTCTTTATCATTGTTGTTACCATTTTACAAAGAAAATGCAGCCCTGGAGCCTGTGAGCTGAAGGAAGACCCACACTGGGATCTCATGAGTGAGCAAGCAGGGCGAGGATTGCTTGCAGTAAGCTCCTGGTATTCCCTGTGGTAACAGAACCTGGTGAGACCATGAAAGCTTTAAGGGTTAATACAATTGTTGCAGTCTTCAGTGTAGAGGATATAGGAGATGCTTATAGATCAGTTTTGAAATGGATTTGCTTTGTCCCGTTTCTCCCCCACCTGCCTTCTCCCTTTTTCTTCCTCTTGTCTCTGCTTGTTTAGGAGCAGCTCTTTTGCTTGGAAAACCTGTTGCTCATCTACACAATAACTCTGATGAGACAGAAAATGATGCTCTTCTCTCCAGATAATGCATGGTAGTTATCTACCAAAAAGGTGCTGTGTTATCTGTACAAAACTGCAGTGACCCAGGGCAGCTGATGCTTTGGGAGTTGTGCAGCGCATAACTCGTGCAGCAGTACATGGTGGCCACGTTGAGCAATTTCTTTCATTCCCGTGACCTGGATGCTGCTGGTTCTTCCATTTCTGAACCCAGACCAGATCTTTTCCTGGAACATGACACCTGCATGCCCAGCTGCCTTTTGGACATTTCCTCTCAAAAAAAAAAAAACCCTGGAGCATCCTAAATGTAATATATGAAAATCAGATTACTGTTATTTTCTCCCAGCTTGCTGTTCCTTAAATGTAGGAGTCATCTTAGACTCTTCTTTGTGTGTATATATGTGTGTGTGTGTATATATAAAACCACCACAAGCCCTGAGCCCTCCCCATATAAGTCCTGAATCCTGTGATCTTCATTCTACCCACCCCCGCACAAACACACCCCTTATTTCGATTTCCGTCTCCTCTCATCTGGAGCCCAGGCCCTTGGAGCCGTCTCCTTAGGGTCTCTTCTGGTGGCACACCCCTTCCTGCGCCTTTCAACCAGTTAAATCTGATCTTGTCGCTGCCCTCAGGGTTTTCTGATTCCTTTTCTTATCCAGTCCCCTCCCCTTCCAGCCTTGTTTCTAAACTTAACCCTTTTTCCCCAAATCTCCTGATCTGCTCAGGGCAGGCTGTGTTCCAGGCACTGGACATTCTGCAGTGAAAAACACAGGGCGCGCTCTCCTGGAGCTTACTTTCTAGAGGGCTGAGCTGTTTGCAGTTCCGTGAACACTCTGTGCCAGGGAAACCTCTGCTCCTCCCCTTCCTCTGGGGTGCCCACTGTGGCCAGGCCACGATCTGCCACGGCCTCACCATCTCCAGTAGAGTCCCCATTCCTTTTTATGTCATCTTTGCATCCTGTCCTTCCAGATTCCTCTCGAGCAGAGCCTAGCTAGAGGCTTTGTGCCTCTAGCATCTTCGATAGTGCCCAGCACACAATAATTGTGTGCTTAATAAGCTTAATTATTAATAAGCTTAATAATTGCTTATTGAATGAAAGATATACAAGTGTGGGCACCTTTTGGGTCATGTCCTTCAATTGTATCCTATATTTTCTTCCTCTCTTTGCTCAGGCTCTTTCCTCTGCTCAGAATATCTACCCCTACACCCCACCCACCCGTTGTAAGGCACTCACTCAGTCCTTTAAAATGTCCTTATTGTGAACCCTTTCAGATTCTTATCCTTAGTTACCTTTTCACAGAACTTCCCCCCACCCCTCACTGTTTCAGTAGAGTTTGTTCAATTAGTGCTGGGAACCTGCCATTCACTAGAGGTCATGCTGGGGTTTAGGGCTATGAGGATGAGAAAGGCTGGTCCCGGTCTTCAAGGGACATACAGTATAACAGGAGACAGCATTTTCTTCGTGCTTGGTCAGCAGATGGCTGTCCTGATGCAGGAGGCCAGCCCCTTCCACGTGGCTCTGCTGATGTCACCGTACTGCAACTCACAGAAGGGAAAAGCAGGCATGGAGTAGCCAGGCCCGCTCGGACAGCCTTGCCTGGGAAGTGACATATACCGTTACTCTCACATCCCTTTGACAAAGACAGGTCACAAGTTCTCAGCTGAAGCAAGAATAGCTGAGACTTGTGGTCTCACTGGGTGCCCTGGAAGAAGAGATGGGGTTTTGGTTGACATCTAGCAATCCCAGCCACACCTCTCACTATGCTGGTCACAAACTGGGTTATCATTAGTTGCCTGCATATTAGTTTCTTCTCTCTGTCTAGAACACTTTAACCCCCAATATTTGCAAGACTTGCCCCTTCATTTCTTTTAAATCTAAGTCTCATCTGAAAGATCTTCCAAGTGTAAGGCCACCCAGTCTAGAGAGGCTCCCCGACTTCTTCACTGTTTTTTTCCTTCCCTGTAGAGCCTCTGTCAAGCACACTAGATTTATACATACACACACATATATAAATATATATATATATATATAGTTTGTGTATATGTATACATTATATATATATGGTATGTGTATATGTATACATTATATATATATATATGTAGAGAAGGCGATGGCACCCCACTCCAGTACTCTTGCCTGGAAAATCCCATGGACAGAGGAGCCTGGTGGGCTGCAGTCCATGGGGTCGCGAAGAGTTGGACACGACTGAGCGACTTCACTTTCACTTTTCACTTTCATGCATTCAGTTCAGTTCAGTTCAGTTCAGTCGCTCAGTCGTGTCCGACTCTTTGCGACCCCATGAATCGCAGCACGCCAGGCCTCCCTGTTCATCACCATCTCTCGGAGTTCACTCAGACTCACATATCTGTCTCTTATACACATCTAGATGTGTATAAGAGACAGAGTTTATTGTGATCCACACAGTCAAAGGCTTTGGCATAGTCGATAAAGCAGAAGTAGATGTTTTTCTGGAACTCTCTTGCTTTTTCCATGATCCAGCGGATGTTGGCAATTTGATCTCTGGTTCCTCTGCCTTTTCTAAAGCCAGCTTGAACATCAGGGAGTTCCCGGAACATTTCATATGTGAACCGGGAACTTTCATGCATAGGAGAAGGAAATGGCAACCCACTCCAGTGTTCTTGCCTGGAGAATCCCAGGGACGGGGAGCCTGGTGGGCAGCCGTCTATGGGGTCGCACAGAGTTGGGGACACGACTGAAGCGACTTAGCAGCAGCAGCAGTATGTGTATATGTATACATTATATATATATATGCGTCTGTGTTGTATAAAATATTCCTTACCACTAGCATCACCTGGGAAACCCACATATGGGCTTCCCAGGTGGTGCTAATGGTAAAGAATCCACCTGCCAATGCAAGAGACATAAGAGATTCAGGTTCCATCCCTGAGTTGGGAAGATCCCCTGGAGGAGGGCACAGCAACCCACTCCAATATTACTGCCAGGAGAATCCCTTGGACAGAAAAGCCTGAATGGGCTGCAGTCCATAGGGTTGCAAAGAGTCACACAGGACTGAGCATCTGAGCATATCATACATGTGATTTATTGCTTACATTTATATATAATTTGTTATTGTTACATATAATACATATTACATATAGTTTTAATATATTGTCTTCCCCATCTCACCCCCTAAAGTATAAGGGCCTCGAGGGCACAAAGTGGGTTGGCTCACAGCTGTATCTGCAGAACCTAGAATAGTCCCTGACACTTCGAGGATTATGAACTCCTGGAAGACATTCGCATTTCAGAATTATATAGTGATACTGCCTTTTGCTGGGCATGCCTTGATGACACATACTGAACAAAGTATTGAAGCCCCTGTCCTCCTAGAGCATATCATTTATTCAGTATCTCTTTCACCTTGTGCTAAGCATTTATAAGTATTTATGTTTGTGGAGTGGAAAAAAATCATTAACAGCATGCTTAGGGAAAAAAATCTCCCTGTGGTAAATATATTATTTAATTTTAGAAACTCATGGCAATTGAAGTGAAATACTTTGCAGATCATGAGAAAAAAACTTGGATGAAAATCTGTGCTCTGCTCTAGCCTTTGAAAAAGTCTGCCTCTAAGTCAGTCTCTTCATTGCTAATAATACCACCAGTCGGAGGACACTTGAATAAAGAGGCATTTGTCACTAAATGGTAAGTTAGCAGCATGTCTTGTTATCTGGGCAGAACACGTAGTCATTAAGTGGCATTTGGACTGAATCTGATTAGAATTTAGAATCGACTTGGGGACAAGCAGAAGTATGTTTCTATTTGGAAAAATTGCTTTTTTCCACCTCAAATGTTTTGAATTATAAAAAGATTAAAATTAATTTTTAAGGGAATGCCTTTGAAAGGATGGTTGTATGTTGGTGGAAATTCTTCAGGGAAGTCTCATCTCAAGAGAGGGAAGCACAGAAACAGCTCAATACAGTCAATTCATTTTACTTTGAAGAAAAAAATAACTGAAAGTGCTGGTTGGTTTTCTGTAAGCTGTAACAGTTGGTTGACTCAAATTTTTACTTCCTACCAATTGTGAAAATTCAGGCTCAATTTAAAGAGTGCCTGAATGTTCCAGTTCTGTACAAAGATACTAAGGCTACGGAATATAGCTGTGGCTTGTGTGTGGTTAAAGTTTCAGCAAAGGCAGAAAAGTTTTTGGAGATAGTTACCACGTTTTGAAGTATTCCCAACTAGTCATTGTGAAATAATTCAAGCAAAATCAGTATCTAAGGATAGTGAAAAACTGCTTTAAAAGTGTTCAAGAAAATAGTGTGTATATAATTTAGCATGTATAAAGCCTTAAAGGCTCTTATGAACTCCTATTCAGCAATTTATCTATTATCCTATTTGAATTTATATTTATAAATTCTCTTTCCTTTTTGGATAAGGACAGGAATAAATAAGGATAGATATAAATTCTGCCTCGTTTCAGTGTAACATTGCCTCATTAAAACCATTAATACCAGCCACACATTTTGAATATCTGCTCATGTTTAGCCATTTGCGTTGCATTTAAACTTGTACAATTCTCAAATTTGAGAGACTTGGGAGATTCTAGGCTGTTAGACATTTTACCAAAACAGTGATGCCCTTTTGCTATAGGGAGTGTAGAAGACACACGGTCTTACTGTTTTTACTGATGCTGTCTGAATTCTTGAAGAGCTGTTTCCATCTGTGTGCTGCCGCATGGTACTGGGGGGAAGGGGACACCCCAGCCAGAAAGAATCCAGGTTTAGGACAAAGAGGCATGGGTTAGAATTCTGCTCTGACATTCCTAGAGGGAGTTACTTCCCACTGCTGATTCTGTGTCATTGTTAGTTAAGTGGGGATATTTCCGGGACCTACGCCATGGGGTGGGAGACTGAATAAGAAAACATACAGAGACCTAGCAAAGGGTAAGCAGGAACTCTGGGCCTTGCTTCTGTCCTGTGGCTAAAGCAAAGGAATGAAGGTTTTCTATTTGTTGTCTAAATGATGGTCTGACAAATCTTGCATTCTCTCAAGACTCTGGTCTATTGCAATCAGATCAGCTTGCCCATGAAGCTGGATACACGTGGACGGGTGATCCTAAACACAGAAGGCTAAGGTAGAAGCTACAAAAAGCTGAAACTAAACATCGGAATTCAAAGACTGCCTACTGAAGAGTTCACATGATTGGGGGTGGGGGCCAGGGGGTGGTTTGAAAGGCACTTTGAAATAGGCTGCATATGTTAATCAGCAGCCTCAAAGCTGAGTTGGTAGAGACCTCTCAAGTCGACCCACTTTAAAAGCCCCCGCTGGGCCTGTGGCTGGCAGCGGTGCACTGGTCCTCTTTCTGCAACTTTGAAAAAAAACTTTCTGCTTAATAAGCTCAGTTCTGTGTTCAGTCTGGGCAGACTTTGTCAGCCAGGAGATTGAGATCCTGGGGCAATGCAAAACATAAATTTTAATTGCTAGTTTTCATTAAAAATAACTTTTTTAAGACTTTTTTTTGAGCTTTTTAGTTTTTTAGTCTTAGACTCCAGTAAAATTTGACATGCTTTTAATGTTTCAGTAGCTTTTTAATATTACATGAATAGTATTCTAGTAGCATAATATTTTAGAGAAGCTTATTTTTCTTTTAAGTTGATTACGCTCAGTTCTCTGAGAAAAACATACTTTTTAGTAGTCTTTTTTTTTTTTTTTTCCAAACTGCTATGTTTCCAAAACTGATACTTGAGTGATCAATAAAATAGCCTCAATCGCAAAGAGGATTTTAAGGCTGACTCCTGTGTTCTATTCAGGCACTGGCTACAAAGTTTGGGTAAATAAAACCCTTCATCAGCCACATTCAAGGACAGACATAATACTGTATAACTGCTACATTACAACCATGGTTAAAATGGCTAGGAAGGGAGATGATTTATTTCAGTATTCATTAAATCTAATTAATATTTTGGAGTGCCATGCCAAACCTTCTATTTACATACGTATTTGATTTTTTTTAAAAATTCTACTTTGGACTCTGTGGGAGAAGGCTGGGGTGGGATGATTTGAGAGAATAGCATTGAAACATGTATATTATCATATGTGAAACAGATCGCCAGTCCAGGTTCAATGCATGAGACAGGGTGCTCAGGGCTGGTGCACTGGGATGACCCAGAGGGATGGGATGGGAGACAGGTGGGAGGGGGGTTCAGGATGGGGAACACATGTACACCCATGGCTGATTCATGTGAATGTATGGCAAAACCCGCCACAATATTGTAAAGTAATTAGCCTCCAATTAAAATGAAAAAAAAAATCTGTTTATTGAAGAAATTAAAGAAGAATGAATAAATTTGAGTAAAAAAAAAGTTAGGTTTTTCACCATGTACTGATGCTCCCAGCTGTTTGGCTGTTCAGTCCTTAGAGGATCAGCTCAGAAGGAACCCTAGGTCCTGATTCTTGGCTGAAAAAATTCCTGTTCTTTTCTGCAGTAACTGATCCACAATTTATGAAGAAATATCCCCAAAGTCCTATAACTCTTCCTTCCAAATTAAAGTCAGTAGTCATATCTGTGGGGTGCATAGCAATGAGAAAATATACTCTTTGTAAGCTTTCCTTTCTCCCAGATAAAAGCACATGTTAAACCCTCCCGCCCTGACTTTTTAACTATAAACTTAGATAGAGAAGTGAAAAAGTTAGATAGAAATCTGGGCTTCCCAAGTGGCACTAGTGGTAAAGAATTAGCCTACCAATGCAGGAGAAACCAGGTTTGATCCCCGGGTCAGGAAGATCCCCTGGAGTAGAAAATGGCTCCAGTATTCTTAGAAAATCCTACGGGCAAAGAAGCCTAGCAGGCTACAGTCCATGGGGCTGCAAAGAGTTGGACCGGACTAAACACAAGATAGGAGTCCATCTGCTTAAATAAATAAAAATAATACCTAGTTGTTAACTCTATGGGGTGGGTAGATGCACAGTGTCAGGAAGCTAAGAATCCTGCAAGCCCTGGGTGCCACAGTGGGAGGCACAGCTTGCCAGGGGAGGCTTTTATAGGAACAGTATTAAGGGCTCTGGTAACACTGCCTTCAGAGCTATGTTTTCCAAAATTAGACCATGACACCTACTCTCAGGGGATGCCCCCTCCCCACCTCCATCCCTTCAAAGTTTTCTGGTTGAAGAAGGTTAGAAGATGATGCAAAAAATGTCATCCTTTTCACTGCACTTTGGATTATTGACTCTAAGATATTCACCCACAAAGGAGCCTATTTTACCTTGACGTTACTAAGCTTGCCAAGAGATTTTGGCACTGAACATCTGCAACACACACCCACATTTGATTCTTCTCCATAATAGCTTTGTGGAGCTGGCAGCCCTGCATCTACTTTGTACAGGAAGTTGGGAGATGCCTGTTAAATTTAACAATATAAGAGATACCACAGCTTCCTGAGAGGGAAGTACATAATAAGTTCATCTTATTTTTTTTAAGGCCATGTTGTGTGGCATATGGGATCTTAGTTCCCCAACCAGGGATTGAATCTGTGCCCCCTGCATTGAGAATGTGGAGTCTTAACCACTGGACCCCCAGGAAAGTCCAAGGGGCTCATGTTTGTCTTCCTTGGGATGATTTTGTTAGAATCTCTTGTTCTCATTCAACCTAGAACAGCAGCCTTCTGCACAACAATGGAAACAACCTTTAAAAGGGCGGCAGAACTTTCATCAGCATTTTTCAGTCTTGTCTGTGGGTATAAGGAAACTGAAACATCAAGCTCAATCAGTTTTAAAAACAAACCTTAATTTTTTAGAAGAGTTTTAGATCTACCAAAAAAAAAAAAATACAGAGGTAGTATTTTATAAAGAGTGAGTTCCCTTGATCCACACCCAGCTTCTCATTATTAACATCTTATGTGCCACTATCATACATTGGTTACAGTTAATGAATGGATACCAATGGATACCAATGGATACCAATTCTTTTGTTATTAACTAAAGCCCACATTTTATTCAGATTTTCTTAGTTTTTTACCTTATGTCCTTTTTTTTTTTTTTTTGCCAAGATCTCATCCCAGGATACCACGTTACATTTAATCATCATGATTTCTTTGGCACCTCTTGTCTGTGACAGTTTCTTGGACTGATTTTGATGACCTTGATGGTCTTGAGGAGCTTCTCAAAGCTCTTTGGGTATTTTATGGGATTTATCTGATGTTTTTCTTATGATTCCACTAGGGTTACAGTTTTTGAGGGAAGATCACAGAAGTAAATGCTATTGTCGTATCAAGGGCACCTACTGTTATCAGCGTGACTTCCCACTGTGGATGTGGCCTTGGCACTTGGCTGGGGAAAGGGCTGTCGTGTCTCTCCACTATAAAGTTACTCTTCACTCCCTGCATCCCCCCGATTCTTATTGGAAAGAAGTCACTGTATAAAACCCTTACTTAAGGAATGGGGTTGTACCATTGTGGGGAGAGTGTGTACCATACTTTACTTTGGAGTCTACATACGTTATTTGGAATTCTTAAATATGCATATATCATCACACATATTATTTGGGGTTCTTAAATGTATTTCTAAGTGTGTGGCTTTGAAACTGCTCGAGTGGTGGAATGGTGTTGAATTCATCATAGGTACCTACAAACTTGTTTTGATAAACACTTGATTCTAACTAAGAGGGAAAGATAGCTTTCCCAAATTGAAGCCACCCAGCCTTGATCGGAGAATTTGTGTCACTGCCAGTGTTTGTTCTCAGTAGCATGCCAGAAGTTCCAGATGCTGCCCTCTCTTCTCTTCTGTGTCAAGATTTAATCCTGTTTGTGCATTTTCTGCTTCTTCAGTTGCGCTGGTGTCATGTTTGGAGACCACAGACGTGTTTGTGCATATGTTACTGTCAAGTGTGGACTCGGTTTAGAAAAAAGCTATTATGACAAAACTTAACCGTTTTAACATCTTTATGTGTTTTAAGGGCATTTCCATCAAAGATGTCCTTTCATGTCTATTAATTGCTTTGACTTTAGTTATCCCCAGTAAGAGAATATAATTAGAGACTTTTCTGTGTAATCAACTTTCAAATTACTTCATATTTGACATTTATGCACATTTTAATATGATGTCATTGTGGGGATCATTTTGCTTCTTGCTGCTGCTGCTGCTGCTAAGTCGCTTCAGTCGTGTCCGACTCTGTGCGACCCCATAGACAGGAGCCCAACAGGCTCCCCTGTCCCTGGGATTCTCCAGGCAAGAACACTGGAGTGGGTTGCCATTTCCTTCTCCATTGTGTGAAAGCGAAAAGTGAAGTGAAGTCGCTCAGTCGCATCCGACTTCCAGCGACCCCATGGACTGCAGCCTACCAGGCTCCTCCATCCATGGGATTTTCTAGGCAAGAGTACTGGAGTGGCTTGCTATTGCCTTCTCTGCTTCTTAGTTCTTTCAAAATATTGGTGTAATTTTTAACAAATTGTCCCTGGGATTCTCCAGGCAAGAACACTGGAGTGGGTTGCCATTTCCTTCTCCATTGTGTGAAAGCGAAAAGTGAAAGTGAAGTCGCTCAGTCGCATCCGACTTCTAGCGACCCCATGGACTGCAGCCTACCAGGCTCCTCCATCCATGGGATTTTCTAGGCAAGAGTACTGGAGTGGCTTGCTATTGCCTTCTCTGCTTCTTAGTTCTTTCAAAATATTGGTGTAATTTTTAACAAATTTATTTTAGAATAGCCATTTCACTTTTTGATAAGTATGTACTTGGTGAGAATTGGAAATTTCTTTCTAACATAGAAGTGTGTATATATATATGTATATATATATTTTATATGTATATTTCATTATCTTTATGTAGCTATTAAAGATAAAAAAGAAAAGATTTTAAAATATTTAATATTAACCTATCTTCCCGACCCAGGGATTAAACCCACATCTCCTGCATCTCCTGCATTGGCAGGTGGGTTCTTTACCATTAGCACCACCTAGGAAGCCTATATATACACACATACACATATACATGTATATTTAAAAATGAATAATATTTTCTTTAGCAAAGAATGAAACAATGATAATATTTGGACTTTTAGAGATGATTTCTCTTGAGGTAGTGATTCACAGATGCTCTTCCAACCCAGCAATTTTATTTCTAAAAAAGACTAATGCCCTATTCCTATTCATAGAAGAATAAAATGGGTTAATAGAAATAGGTTTTCAGTTTCAAGTTTTTATCTTGTCAGCTTAAACATTTGGCGTCAGCCTCCACATACCTGTTAAATATTAGTAGACGTGAATAAATTGTGAAAGAATATGAACAGAAAAACTCAGACAGCCAATGAGTTCAATAACTGTCTATTAATTTTGTTGAACACATGAGTTTAGGCTGTGGTTTTACATGGCATTCATATTCTGCCTCTTCAGCCAGAGAAATTGCTCCTGGTTCATAAGCAGCAGCAAGTATTTCGGTATTTCATGCCGTTCCTCAGTGGGCGGCATGGCTGTTAGGTGCACCATCATTGAGAAGTTGGAGGCCCACTGCCCTGTGAATAAGAGGCAATTAGAGAACCTCTGGGAGCTTCCTGAGACAGGAAGGCATGGGTCATCCTAAAGTTGTGTAATAATTGTCTGTATATCCTTCTGCAGGAAGAAAAGAATTGGCTTTCCCACCCACAGTTTTGGCATAAAATGTCTGTATCTCAGGCCAAGGTTGTGTGTAAGGATTATGAAGTCTCCAGTGGGTTGAGTTGTAGGTGGAAATACCAGTTCATTGTTGGAGAACCATTCTCCACTGGGTGTGTGTCTGTGTGTGTGTGTGTGTTCATGCAAGTGCCTGAAGTGTTTTTCCAATCTTTTTACAAGAAGGAAAAAAAATGAATTTATAGAGTTGCTTCTTTCCCCTAGTAACATCCTAACAGTATGGCAGATCTTTTTTAGTTTAAAAAGGGTGGGTTAGACTACTGAGAAGCTGCTAGCTTATTGTTTGATCATCAGCATTGTGTTGATACTGATGATGGTGGTGAGTAAAGCAAGATATGTGAAAGCAGTCTTTAAACATAGTTTGTATTCTATTTAATTTCAAGCTAATTATTAATTTTTATCTACTTATTTTTAAATCTACCTTTTATCATAATACTTGGAAAATTTTTGATGTGCAGTCCCATTTATTCATTCAGCCAACTTGTTTTTGAACACCTATGTGCAAGGTGCTTTGTGGGGGAAACACAAGAGGAAATGACAAGTATGGTCTCCATTCTTGTGAAGCATACATTCTAGTAGGGGAAACAGCTGAAAAAACAACTACAAATATAATCGAAAGAGATAATTTCAGGATGTGGTGAGGTGAAGGGGGAAGTAAACAGCTAATGGAGTCAAGACTAGCAAGGGTGGGTCAAAAAAGAGTTCTCTTGAGATGTTATTTGAAATGAACCCCTAGGTCATGAAATAACGCATCTTTGTAAAGGAAAAGGAAGAGATTTAATTAGCACAAGGGTTGAAATGGGAAATTCTGTGGTGTGGTCAAGAAGTTGAAAACAGACCTGTCTTACTGGGGTGAATGGTGAGAAGTGAAGTTGGAGAGGTGGTAGGAAGGAGGACATGGAGATCCTCATGGATCATGAAGTATGATGTGTCTACAGAAAAGTGATTGCAGGGGTGAGTTTTCACAAATTGAATATAACTGTAACCAGCACGCAGATTGAAAAACCAATCATTTCCACTGGGACCACTGGGAAGCATCGTTTGGGACTATAGTTCACCCTTGTTGTTACTTGTGTGTATAGTCCAATCCAGAGAAGGCAATGGCACCCCACTCCAGTACTCTTGCCTGGAGAATCCCAGGGACGGGGGAGCCTGGTGGGCTGCAGTCCATGGGGTTGCTAAGACTGAGTGACTTCACTTTCACTTTTCACTTTCATGCATTGGAGAAGGAAATGGCAACCCACTCCAGTGTTCTTGCCTGGAGAATCCCAGGGATGGGGGAGCCTGGTGGGCTGCCATCTCTGGGGTCGCACAGATTCGGACACGACTGAAGCGACTTAGCAGCAGCATGGTCCAATCAGGCGTCAGGGTTTTGGTTTGATTTAAACTTGTAATTTTCTCAGGCTGTTTCTTTTATAACAACCCAATGCCTAAATGCTTTTAGCAGCACCCAGGGTATTTTTCTGTGGGATTTCATCATGAAAGTGAAAGTATTAGTTGCTCAGTCATGTCTGACTCTTTGTGACCCTATGGACTGTAGCCCACTAGGCTCCTCTGTCCATGGGATTCTCGAGGCAGGAATACTGGAGCGGGTTGCCATTCCTATCTCCAGGGTATCTTCTGGACCCAGGGATCGAACCCGGGGCTCCTGCATTGCAGGCAGATTCTTTACCATCTGAGCCACCAGGGAACCCCATCATAGTGCCACATTTACACCCCACCCCCACCAGCCTTTACCATGAACATGGACATGGAATTATTTGGTAGCTAGGATACATGTATGTTTTCCAAAAGTCTTTTTAAAAAGCGAGCATTATTGTATCAGAGGATTCTTTCTCAAAAGTATTTGTAAATCTGCCCTTTGGGTCCAAGTTGAAATGTTTGTTTTCATTGGGAATTTATGTATGTTAACAGAGTTTATATTTTCTGTGGTAATGGAATTTTGGGGGATTGTTGCTTCATTATATTTATAATCTTACATGAAAAGCCTGCAGGGGCATCTAACCAAATTTAAGCTAGAAATAAAGATAATGCAGTAATTTCAAATAGTCATGTGTTCAAGATGAAGATTTTAAAGTGATGATTCCACGGTGAATTTTAATGGTTATTGTGTACAATGGCACTTATGGAACATCCGTTCAGTCATTAAATGAATACAACTAGTATGTTAGATTATGGATTTGTAATGTGAGATGAGAACTTTTAATAAGCTTTCGCTATAATGGTTCATGCTGCAAACACAAAGTATGAGACACTCCCCTAAATCATAGCAGGGTTTTTGAAATCAATAGGCTCATGTTTCAAATTAAGATGAGTTTTAAATTTTTAAAAACACAGCTAAGAAGTTAAAAGGCAGTTACATAACCAGATATTTTATATCCTTTTGGGGATTTGGGATAAAATGTTTCTTTTTATAATGTAAAGAAAATTTTACTTTTGAAGGGATCAAGTATAAAATGGAATTGAAGTTACACTTTGAGAAAAACTTGTTGATTGTAAGACCCTGTTAGCATTTAACACATCACTGAAAATGCTTTTGACATTTTCTTTGGGAGACTTTTGGAGAAAAACTGGCTGATGTGTGAAATTTGGTTTGGTGTGGTCTTGTCCAAACTGGTAGTTAGTTATTTTGGCCCCCTGATCTGGTGATTCCAAGAAACTTTCTGAAGACATCCCTAAAAATGCACAAATGCCTATTTCACCATTAAAGGTTCTTTCAGTAAAAGCATATAAATAATTTTTTTAATGAAGTAAACCCATTCTTATGACATTTTGAAGCAGAAGCATATTATTATTTTCACTCTATATCATTATCTTGTCTTCTATTTTTAAAATCAATTTTTCCCCCCTTATCAAAACAATATGATTTAGATGGCCAATTTGGGAGAGACAAGATTCTTTTCATTCTACTTTTCTGTAATACCGCCACCTACAGATAACAGTTTTCAAACTATCTACTACTTAATGCATTGTTGTCATTTCCAGATAAATTTGAGTGTTTTCGCCTTGGACTTTTTTTTTTTTTTCCTCTTGGAGATTTTGGTTGGTTTTAAAATACTATTATATTGTTTCAGCTTTACTTAATTTACTCTTATTACTTTGGACAACAAATCAGATAATTTTATACTAGTAGTGTTATCTAGCAATATGTTTTGCTTACTGAAATGTTTTAAAATGTTAACTCATTTTTTAAAAGTTTTAAATATAAATGCATATTAAATTAAATATTGAAAATACATGCTTGTATAAATAAAGATCATTGTGCTGTTGACTATCCTTGTAGTGGCATCAAGTAAAGTAACAATAAATGAGTCATTCATTGTTTTAAATCTTCCATCTTACATGAAAAACTTAATAAATTCTGGGTAGTTCTTGAGAGGAAAACCAGTTATAGGGAAGGGATGGAGAAGACTAGAAGCTGAACTTACTGTGGTGATCCATGAAAGTGTTAGTTGCTCAGTCGTGTCTGACTCTTTGCGACCCCATGGACTGTAGCCCTCCAGGCTCCGCTGTCCATGGGATTCTCCAGGCAAGAATACTGGAGTGGGTTGCCATTTCCTTCTCCAGGGGATCTTCCTGACCCAGGGATCGATCTCAGGTCTCCTACATTATGGTAGACTCTTTGCCATCTGAGCCACTGGAGTGAAGGANAGACAGCTGTAGCCCTCCAGGCTCCGCTGTCCATGGGATTCTCCAGGCAAGAATACTGGAGTGGGTTGCCATTTCCTTCTCCAGGGGATCTTCCTGACCCAGGGATCGATCTCAGGTCTCCTACATTATGGTAGACTCTTTGCCATCTGAGCCACTGGAGTGAAGGATGCAGAAGTCTAGAAGCTCATCTTACTGTGGTGGTCTGTGAAAGTGTTAGTTGCTCAGTTGTGTCCAATCCTTTGTGACCCCATGGACTGTAGCCCTCCAGGCTCTGCTGTCCATGGGATTCTCCAGGCAAGAATACTGGAGTGGGTTGCCATGCCCTCCTCCAGGGTACTTCATGAGATTGGAGTTTATTAGCACATATGCTTGAAAAGTGCTTCAGCCACAGCTGCATCCAATGAACAGAACACGTCATAAGGGATCCGTCCATTTCTTGGCTCCATTTTCTCTTGGGTTGATTCCATTCTCCATCAGGCTATCCCCATATGGTTTCAAGATGGCCACCAGCAGCTCCTGGCATCTTTCCTACTAGTTTAAAAACCCAAGCAAATGAGAGTTTTTCTTGCCAAATGCTTGAGTAGAAGTCCCGGTATTGAGTCTCCCTGAACTAGTTTTGCTATTTTCAAACCAATCATTGTGGTAGGGTAGGTGGAATGCTGTGATTACCAGTGTTGGGTCACGTCCCTCCCATCTCACCCAGTGTGTTGCCCCAACAAAAATCAGGATGATGTAACTAGAAGAGAAGAAACAGACTCTAAGCAGGAAGGAAAGCCCCTGGCTGTCTGATCTGATGATCAATAAAGAGTAAAGTCGAGTTCCCATCAAACCTTTCGCTGGATGCCATGTGACTTAGCATATAACTGTGTGTGGACTTCTTTTTCCACCATTGCTTCATTGCACTGGTTTTGTTGAGATGAAAAACAAACTTCTACTGTTTTAAAATGTCCTTTCGGCACTAAGCAGGTCCTAAATAACTGACCCCAAATCCTTCACTGATTATCAGTCTCTGAAGTAGACTTAAGTAGAGTTCAGTAGGAAATGTTGAAATCATTGTTTAGTTTTGGATTTTGGTATGTGTTTGAGAGAAATCACTTAACTCCCTAAGTGCACAGATTATTATTTTTTTTGCCACAAGGATGTGGAAGAATTTTCCCTACAAATGTATTTAATACTGTAAAAAGCAACAGGTTTGGACTGAGAATAGTAACCTGAGGTTAATATGATTTCTGAGAGGGTATGGAGGACTTTTTGGGTATCTGTGAACCCTCTGAAATCCTAGCAAATTTTTATGTGTGTGCACATCTGTACCTGTGTGCCACTTCCTTGAGAGAGCATGCATAGCTTTTGGTGGATCCTTAAAGGGGAATCCCTAACCCACAGAAAGTTCAGGGCCCAGGAATGAAAATATCTTACACTGACTGGTAGTTGCTGGCTTTACTGAGGTTAAGCAACTTCTTGTGTGGGGGAGAAGTTAAAGGAATAATGCAACTTTGGAGACACTAAAGGACTTCAGGCTTAGGATGAACTGTTCACTTGTGCTAATAAGTTCAGTCTGCACAAGGTTCAAGCAAAATATATTATGGATGAACCTGTAATAAAACGGGCTTCCTCACTGCTGCAGTGCCATGGTTAATGACAGGGAACGTGCTGCCAGCTGATTTTGGCTCAGGGCTCTGGAGCAGGTACAGGCCACCTCTCCTCATTAGAAAGTAAAGGGAAAGTGATAAAATGCATTACTTTCCTCTCATAGGGCTTCCCTGATGGTTCAGATAGTAAAGAATCCACCTGCAATGTAGGAGACCCAGGTTCCATCCCTGGATTGGGAAGATCCCCTGGAGGAGGGCATTGAAACCCACTGCAGTATTCTTGCCTGGAGAACCCCATGGACAGAGGAGCCTGGTGGGCTCTGGTCCAGGGGGTCACAGAGAGTCAGACACGACTGAAGGCACTTAGCACACACGCTCTCACAAGCTGTTTATGACAACAGATTAATAAAAGCGTGAGAAGCATCCTTTGCCGGCGTGAGGAGGGAGGCCTGGGTGGCGGTTAACACCAGCGGCGAATCCCCTCGGCATTTCTTTGTGAGAAGAGGGAGGAGGGGTGAGCCTGAAGTTTCACTTCACCCAGTCAGGGCTGCTGTCATGCTTGTCTCAATTTTGCTTTTTCCCTCCAAACTCAAGTTGGCCCAGTGAGTCTAAGCTTCGGCCTTGTGTCTGTGGGGTGGCCTGGAGCCAGGTGTGAACCTTCCTAGTTCACGCACAGGGCATTCTGTGTTCACATCGCTGACGTCAGTCTTTTCAGGTTTGAATGACTACATAAACATCAGATATTGAGGGTCTGGTGGAAGGATTCATTCTCTCATATTTCGTGAAGGAACAGAAGTTCTCCCGGACAGTCCAGTGGGTTCGGGTGAAGGAGTTCCCTGTGGCAATGCAGTGCCGTGTGAGCTGGTTTGTTTTCCTCAACTCTTGAGGCCATTTGGTTTTCATGTCTCCCTCTGTCCCCACCCGGACCCTGTGAGTCCTGGTGTCAGTGACTTTACAGCCAGCATGCACAGAGCCTTTTGCTAATTAATGGCTTAAAACTCTTTTGACAATGACCTATAGTATAATAAGGTATATTTTACAGCATGATGCAGTATATACCTGTATAAATGTGTATAGTATTGTTGTTCAGTCACTAAGTCAGATCCGACTCTTTGCTGCTCCATGGACTGTAGCATGCCAAACTCCCCTGTCCTCCACTATCTCCTAGAGTGTGCTCAGTTTCATGTCCATTGAGTCAGTGATGCTATCTAACCATCTCATCCTCTGCTGGCTCCTGCTCCTCTTGCCCTCAATGTTTCCCAGCATCAGGGTCTTTTCCTGGGAGTTGACTCTTCGCATTGGGTGGCCGAAGTATTGGAGCTTTGGCAGCAGTCCTTCCAATAAATATTCAGAGTTGATAAATGTATGTGTAGATATATCTAAAAAAGTTTCAGAAAGTAATATTTACTCTTATACACTGTGCTCTAACACTATATTTTCTATGCCATGGAGGGAAATACTGCTGATCTCCTCTCGTTGAATCAGTTTCATGACTCACTAATAATAGTTTGCTACCTGTACTTGGAAAGCTACCTTTCCCAGGGAGGTGCTACCATGTATTGGCTTATGTCACTGGGGTAATGGGGGCTCAGGGCACCACCGAGCAGTTGAGTCTCTGTGTGGCGCAGCAGACCAAGTTGTGTATTGGCAGTAGCACTTGTGATCTCTTAGAGGCAGTAGGCATAGCAGTTAAGTGAGAATGTTCCAGTTAGGGTGTTCCGTTAGTTCTTGGCTTTATGACATTACCATTTGTCTTTGTTGTTGGGTAAATTTCTTAACCTGAGTTGGTTTCTGTATATTTAAAAGAGAGCTAATAAGAAAAAATTTAGCATAAGCACGTAGTAATGTTTAACAAATGTTTGCTGTGAATGTTGTCAATATTCTAGCTCAATATTTATATGGACCCCAGTTGACATGCATTTTCCTTCTGCCCTTTGGAATAATTTATATTGAGCCCATTTAGAGTATGTGGCTTAGGCGTAGGGATAAACCCTATGCTCCAAAGTGTGGGTTATAAGCCATGTAGTTAAATGGAAACAATAATTGCAACCATTTACACCTTGAATGAGTCAGGGCTGCTTTCAATTACAAGTAACAGAAACCCCAATCAAACTGGCTTCAGCGAAAACAGGAAATTATCGATTCACATAACGGAAAAGTCTAGGTGTATTGCTTTCGGTGTTGGCCGTATCCAGCTGTTGTGACAATGTCAGAAATGTCTTTCTCTCCCTCTCTTGCTCTGCCTTTCCCTGTTGGCTTCATTTTCAGGCACACTTGCCCCAAGCAGTGGCAGAAACAGCCACCAGCTGCTCTGGTTTTATATATCTCAGTAGCAAAAAGAGAAAGTCTCCTTTGTGGTTTCGACTTAGTGCTACTCTGATGGGCCTTGACTTGGATTGTTACTTGAAAACGCAAGTCCATGAGCCCGAAGCAGAGTGAGACCAACTGATACTAAAACATTAGAGTTTGGAACAGAGAAAGGTTTATTATAGGGCCATGCAAGATGAGTGGCTCATGCCTTAAGAACCCCAAACTCCCCAAGAGCTTTCAGCAAAGCCCTTTTACAGGAAAAGTGAGGGAGGGGCATGGTGAGCTGTTGCAGACTTCTTGGTGTCAGATCGTTTGTTCTTGAAGTTGGGTCATGATCAAGTAATGATGCTCCTGTAACTCTCTACCAAACGGATGTTACTGTCTGTTCTGACAAGGAGGGGCAAGATCCCAAGACACAGCTTTACCCTACAAGGGCCTAATCTGGACTAAGAGGAGACAGATCTCAGCAGCTCCCTCAGATCCCCAGACCCTGCCCAGCTGTCATCGCTCAGGGAACCAGGCACCCAGGACTCAACTCCTCAGGTCTCCCAAACATCGGGGACCAGGTCCCTCAGACTGTGACCCAGGCAGATGGCTGCTGCTGCTGAGTTACAGAGACAGAGATGGGGGAGACGTTCACTGCCACCTCAAGGTCCAGGCCCAATCAGTGGGTGACCTTGGCAAGGGCTTTGGGGCCCTAAGGGACCCAGTCCCCTATCCTGTTCCCTGGGCCCCCCAGTTCACCCACTGGCCTAAGGCCGGGTGAGCTGGAGAGCCTTGGGCAGAAGGCCAGGATTCACCTCTGACAGCACTCCTCCCCTGATGACCAATGGCTGAATTGCTTCACTAATGGTCCTCTCATTGATAGTTGGTTGTTTATGGGCGGGGCCCACTGTGGCACTGCCCACTGGCTGAGCAGGGACCACTAATGGTCAGCTATAGACAGTTGGTAGCTTGTGGGTGGAGCCCATTGTGATACCAACCAATGGTTGAGCAGGACCCATTGCCTAGTAACCGTGCAAAGTAACGATGCACAGCAATAGCTGCGTGCTAAACTCGCCTTGCTCTATTAAAGGATGGGCTCTGGTCACCCTCTGACTTCTGACACCTCAGTCACCGAGTCAAGGTGGGCAGTGGTACCTGCCTGCCCCACTCAAACCACACAGGAATAACAGGGCAGGGCTGCTGCGTGGGGAAATCACAATAGTAGGTGTGCTCTGCACCTCTACCATTCCTTCTTGGAATGTAGGACTTTTTGCATAAGATATTGTTTCTGACTAATCCAGCTGAGAGTAGTGTTATCACTTACTTCTCATTCCAAACTACCTTTTATTTCCACTTGTTATAGTACAGCTATGTAGGAAGATGAGCCATCCCTTCTTTTTTGATTACTGCTTAAAAAAAAAGTCTTTCCCAGCCATCCAGTCTTTTTTGTTGCTGCTTAGAAGTTATCACGTCCTTCTGTCTTACTTTATGCCTCCCTCTCTCATATGCTTTCCCAAGCTTTTAGCACTTGTTGCTCTCATGGTAAACAAATACAGATATGTGACACCCCATTTCCTCCGTGGTCGCCCCCTTTCATTTTCTGATCTGGCCAGCCTGAGGGTCAGATTGTGTTTGCCCTACCCTTTTCAGCCCTGGCTGTGAGTGAGGATCACTGCCATACTCCGGGAGGTTGGGCCTCTGAGTTGTTGGACAGCCCCTGACTTAGTGCCTGTACCTGCATGCATAGTGCATACACACACACACACACACACTAATTGCACACAGACACAGGTGGGGCCAGAGACATTGGGCATTGTGGACATTGGGGCTCCAGATGGTGAACTGTGCCAGGTTGTGTAACAGAGTTGTGGGTCTGGAGCCAGTGAAGTTGAGGTCACAGCCCAGAGCCTTTCATCTGCCATGGGCAAGATATGTTGAGCCCACTAATTAAATTAGAAATAATGTAGGCACTCGTTTATTTTTTATTGTATTAAAATACATGTAAACTTTACCATCTTAACCATTTAAGTGCCCAGTTCAGTGATATATTTAGACTGTTATGGAGCCATCACCACCATCCATTCCCTTCAAGCTTTGCATCCTGTAAAACTAAAACTGTGTGCCTGTGAAACAATAACTTTCCATTCTCCCCTCCCTCTAGCCCCTGATAGCCACCATTGAACTTTGTGTCTCGATCATTTTGACTTTTTTAAGTACCTCGTATAATTGGAGTCATGCAGTATTTATCTTTTTGCGACTGGCTTGCTTCACTTAGCATAATGTCTTCAAGATTCACCCATGATGTAGCGTATTAGAGAATTTCCTTCCTTTTTAAGGCTGCATAGTGCTCATTGTATGCGTATACTACGTTTTGCTTATCCATTGATCCATTGATAGACACTTGGGTTGCTTCTATGTTTTAGCTGTTGTGAATAATGTTGTAATCAATATTACCATACAAAATATATCTTTGAGCCCCTGCTTTCAGCCCTTTTGGGTATATATCCAGAAGTGGAATTGTTGGGTTGTATGGTAACTCATTAATTTTTTGAGGAACCTCCATCCTGCTTTCTGCAGCAGCTGTACCATTTTGCGTTCCCACCAACAGTGCAAAAGGATTCAGGTTGCTTCACATCCTTGTCAGCACTTGTCCTTTTCTGTTTTTTTTTATAGTAGCCACCCTTGGGTGTGAGATGGTATCTCATTGTAGTTTTGATCTGCATTTCCCCATTAGTGATGTGGAACATCTTTCCATGCTCTTAATGGCCATTTGTACATCTTCTTTGGAGGGATGTGTATTCAAATTCTTTTGCAATTATTTGCATTCCTTTATTTTTAAAGCCCAATATTGTGCTCTAATATTTTATGACTGTGTAGGATAGATAAACCAAATATTGAGACGTACAGACATACACAAATACATGAATTTACTTATTCCCAAAGTGTTACTTTTGGGGCAAAATTAGGAAGTTCCCTAAAAATATTTTGAAATTCTTTTTAAAGTCACAAAGTTTTTATGTGTAAGTTTATACGTAAGTGTATGTAAAACATAAGCATATTAAATATCAGACAAGAAACAGATGTGACCTGGATGTATTATCTACTGGGAGCTTTGTAACTCCTGGCATGTCCACTTGTGTGAAAACACATTCACACACACAGTTGCAGCCCTGTTGTCAAACTCAGAAGAAATGGTCACTAGTTAACCTGGAGAGTTGATTAAAATGATGAGGATACATGAAAACTGACACATACTTAACATGTTTTATTTTAAATGAGAAAATTTATAAGCAGCGTGTTGATTAGCATTTTGATTTTTTCCTAGCTAGTAGTTTACACATGGTGACCCTGATAATTTTTTCCCAGTGCTCTGTCACTTGGTATAAAATTTGGAGTACCAAAAATGTTCTGATGTTGGCTTGAGGCCTTTTCCTAGAAGAAGGATCCTCTGACTGTAGTGTCTGTTATATAAACTCAGCCATAATCTGTTGCCTGCATCTTCCATTTATATTTCTTTAAGGCAGACCTAGGGTTTAGCAATCCTTGCAAAGGTAATCTATGTTTAGGATTCTTCTAGAACTTTTCCAGTCTTTAAGAATTCTCTCTTGCACATCTAATTCAGCAGCAGAATTTTTCATGATTTGCCTTCACTGAGCCTTTACAAGGTACTTAATTTTGTTTTTAGAGAAATGACTCCTTTTTTGACATTCATAGTTAACTGCCTTTACATGGTGCTTGGAGAGTATAAATGCGAAGCAAATGCAACTGGCACAGAAAGGAAGCCCAGTTCACCTGGCATGAGCACACAGCTCTATCGGTGGGAGCAAATGTGAGCAGGTGTGTTGGCACTCTGACCGCTGGTGACTGACACTCGTGTGGGAGTCACACGTGTGTCCTGAGCTCTTCACATGGACTGACTAATTTAATCTTCCCAGAACCCCATTGGGTAAGGCACTGTTGTTTCTTGCTTCCAGATGGGGAGAATGATGCACGGAGAGGCTGCGAGATTTGCCTAAGAGTAGCCTTCTAACTGCCAGCTCTCAACCTGCCTTAGTCATTTCATTTTGGAAAAGGAATGAGAACATTTTACATGGAGGTCAATTAAGAGCAGGGAGGGTGAGCAAGAGTGCAGCTGTGTAGAGATATTTGTCCCTTAAACAGAAACCCCGTCATAACACAAAGCCTTCCAAAACATTCTCCACAGTGTCCTAAAATTAGAATCTAGGCTTCTAGAGGTAGAAATGACCTACATAATCTCTTATCCCATCGCCTACATATCCTGACAGGGTAACCAAGGCCCAAAAGGGTGAGATGACTTGCTTTACAAGGATCCAACTAGTTAGTGGCAGGTTCTTTGTGAAATTAAGCTTCCTGGTTTGCTCCACATTTTCTTCCAGGAGAAAGGGATGCATGCCTTCCTGAGAGAAACATTCAGGGAGGAGGAAGGTTGAATTAGGAACACCTTACTGTTGAATTCACATCTGTCTCAAGCCAGTGCAGAGCTTGTACCAGAGATCCTTAGAGCTGGAAAGGGTCTAGTGATGTGGTTTTATCCATCTTGTCTAGAAAAGGAAGAAATGAGGCCAGCTGAACAATCTCCAAGGCAGATGATTCTCTTGCCACTTGAGAAAGCTGAGCCTCAGAGAGGACAAGTCGTCATCCAGAATCACACCGCCAGAAGGGAGTGGAAGCTGGGAGTGGATCTCTTCTGATAAGGTTGAAGCCCAGGGTCTTTGTGATGCCCCTCATGGGGCAGGGCGGTTGTGTGACAACAGGTTGTCTTGGCAAGAAGTTCTTATAAAAACTACTCCTAAATGTCTCTTTAATTTCAATCTCTATCATTCTGAATCACTTCTCTGCCTTTTGGGTAAGATCAGTGTGTATATCCTACTGCAGTCCTCAGTAACAATGAAAGCATTTGGTCATAGTGTTTTGGGTAATAATCTTTATATATATATTTTTTTAATTGGGATATAAAGAACAATTTATATATAATTTATATACAATTGATTCTTGTATAAAGAACAATTGTATACACTTAAGGTGTATATGTGAGCAGGTGTGTTGGCACTCTGACCGCTGGTGACTGACACTCGTGTGGGAGTCACACGTGTGTCCTGAGCTCTTCACATGGACTGACTAATTTAATCTTCCCAGAACCCCATTGGGTAAGGCACTGTTGTTTCTTGCTTCCAGATGGGGAGAATGATGCACGGAGAGGCTGCGAGATTTGCCTAAGAGTAGCCTTCTAACTGCCAGCTCTCAACCTGCCTTAGTCATTTCATTTTGGAAAAGGAATGAGAACATTTTACATGGAGGTCAATTAAGAGCAGGGAGGGTGAGCAAGAGTGCAGCTGTGTAGAGATATTTGTCCCTTAAACAGAAACCCCGTCATAACACAAAGCCTTCCAAAACATTCTCCACAGTGTCCTAAAATTAGAATCTAGGCTTCTAGAGGTAGAAATGACCTACATAATCTCTTATCCCATCGCCTACATATCCTGACAGGGTAACCAAGGCCCAAAAGGGTGAGATGACTTGCTTTACAAGGATCCAACTAGTTAGTGGCAGGTTCTTTGTGAAATTAAGCTTCCTGGTTTGCTCCACATTTTCTTCCAGGAGAAAGGGATGCATGCCTTCCTGAGAGAAACATTCAGGGAGGAGGAAGGTTGAATTAGGAACACCTTACTGTTGAATTCACATCTGTCTCAAGCCAGTGCAGAGCTTGTACCAGAGATCCTTAGAGCTGGAAAGGGTCTAGTGATGTGGTTTTATCCATCTTGTCTAGAAAAGGAAGAAATGAGGCCAGCTGAACAATCTCCAAGGCAGATGATTCTCTTGCCACTTGAGAAAGCTGAGCCTCAGAGAGGACAAGTCGTCATCCAGAATCACACCGCCAGAAGGGAGTGGAAGCTGGGAGTGGATCTCTTCTGATAAGGTTGAAGCCCAGGGTCTTTGTGATGCCCCTCATGGGGCAGGGCGGTTGTGTGACAACAGGTTGTCTTGGCAAGAAGTTCTTATAAAAACTACTCCTAAATGTCTCTTTAATTTCAATCTCTATCATTCTGAATCACTTCTCTGCCTTTTGGGTAAGATCAGTGTGTATATCCTACTGCAGTCCTCAGTAACAATGAAAGCATTTGGTCATAGTGTTTTGGGTAATAATCTTTATATATATATTTTTTTAATTGGGATATAAAGAACAATTTATATATAATTTATATACAATTGATTCTTGTATAAAGAACAATTGTATACACTTAAGGTGTACAGTCGGAGAAGGCAATGGCACCCCACTCCAGTACTCTTGCCTGGAAAATCCCATGGATGGAGGAGCCTGGAAGGCTGCAGTCCATGGGGTCGCTGAGGGTCAGACATGACTGAGCGACTTCCCTTTCACTTTTCACTCCCATGCACTGGAGAAGGAAATGGCAACCCACTCCAGGGTTCTTGCCTGGAGAATCCCAGGGACGGGCGAGCCTGGTGAGCTGCCGTCTATGGGGTCGCACAGAGTCGGACACGACTGAAGCGACTTAGCAGCAGCAGCAGCAAGGTGTACAGTATGATGAGTTGATACATGCATTGTAAAATGGTTTGAAGGCTTTTTCTCTTTTATTGAACTTTTAAAAATTGAAGTCTAATCAACTTTTAACGCTGTTAGTTCTTGGGGCATATCATAGTGATTTGATATTTCTGTATGTTTCAAGATGATCACCACCATGAGTCTCGTTATCATCTGTCATCATACAAAGCCCTTACAATACTGCTGACTTATTCCCCTTGCTGTACCTTCACCCCTGCAACTCATTTACTCTGTAACTTGAAATTTGTTCTTCTTCATCTGCCTCACCAATTCTACGCATCTCCCCCACCCCAGCCCCTCTGACAACCACCTGTTTTCTGTTTCTATGACTCGGTTTTGTTATGTTTGTTCATTTGTTTTGTTTTTAGATTCCACATATAAACGAAATCATATGGCATTTGTCTGTCTGCCTTATTTAACTTAGCATAATACCCTTGAGATCCATCTATGTTGTCACAGATGGAAAGATTTCATTCTTTATTATAGCTGTGTAATACTAAATTTTATATATATATATATACACCAACAAACGCACACTTGCTACATATTCTTTAGCTACATCTATTGATGGTTGCTTCCATATCTTGGCTGTTGAAAATAATGCTGCAGTGAACACGGGTGTGTGTGTGTGTGTGTGTATGTATCTTTTTGAATTAATGTATTTGTTTTCTTCAGAAAAGATGCCCCAAAGTGGAATTGCTGGGACATATGGTGGTTCTAGCTTTAGTTTTTGAGGAAGCTCCTTCTTGTTCTCCTAGTGACTGCACCAAAGTACATTCCCACCAACAGTGCTTGAGCGTTCCCTTTTCGCCACATCCTTGTCAATACTTGTTATTTGTTGTCTTTTTGATGGTAGCCATTCTGATGGGTGTGAGGTGATACCTCATTATGGCCTTGATGATATTTCGTGAGTGAATTTGCACCTTGGATATTTTTGAGTCTGCTTGAGGCGGGAAGGAAGGCCAGTTAGCAGTGTCTGGGCGCTAGTTGAGTCTTAAGGTGGAAGGAGTCTCTTTCAGGTCACCACTGCTCGTGTTCACACCTATTGTGTAGCATCTCCAGCAGGCCTGTGCTGGGCAACTTTCAGTTCAGGAATAAGGGATATATGACAAAGGGAACTCACCACCTTAGACAGCCGACTCCATCTTCAGCCAGGAAGTGATGCTCACGTATAATCTTTTACTGGATGAAGCTTTTTAAAACATTACTTTAGATTTATGTTTACAAAAATAGTTGATGTTTAGCATGGAAACTTGGACAACCGAAGAAAGCTCAAGGAAGAATATGAAAACCTATGCATACTGGTTATCTTTTGCTGTATAACAAATTCCCCAAAGCTTAGCAGCTTAGAGTGACTAAGTCTTATTATTTCATATTATTGGAGAGTCAGGATTCTGGGAGTGGCTTAGCTGGCTCAGTGGCTTAGTTCTCTCGTGGAGTGCAGTCATCCGGAGGTTTGACTGGGGCCGGCGTGGCTGTTTTCAGACTCACTCACACTGGCAGGAGGCTTCAGTTCTTGCCACACCTCTCCCTCGGGCTGCTCACAGTGTTGGCTTCTCTCTGCACCAAGTTGATCTGGGAGAAAGACAGCTTGTACTGGAGGGGGGAGGGGACCAAGATAGAAGCCAGAATCGTTTATAAGCTTGTCTTAGAAATGGCCTTCCATCACCTGTGTTGAATTCTGTCAGTCACATAACCAACCCAAGTATGATGTTGCAGGATGGACTAGCTGAGGCTGTGAATACCAGCTGGTGGGGATCGCTGGAGGCCACCACGAGGCTGCCTACCACTGTTAGTCAATTAAAATTTTGTTAGAATAAATTACGTATGTTTTTACTCACTGGTCTTTCTGTTCCCCTAAAGAGTATTACAAAATAGAAAAGATCACTGGGGAAAAGAACATCCGAAGGGAACACGATGTAGAGGGATGAAGGCACCAATGAACTGTCCCCCATCCTTGAGACACTTGCTGACTTTATTCTGAGTCTGCAGTACTGAGCTGTGTGTAGTCTGGGGAGAGGGGAGTGATGGGAGAGGCATGAATGGAAGGATCTGGACAGGCCTTGATCCTGAGGTCATCCGTGTGTTGGGAGACGGAAGAGTCTTGCTGCCTCGGAGATGGGATAAGGACTTTAGGATTCTGTCCAGGCTGAAACGTGGAGAGAGTCTTGGCCCCGGGACCCCATTCGCTCTCCTATTTTGGATGCAGTATAAGAAGCAGAGATGTGTAAGAGATATTCCAATTTTTATAGATACTTATTTGAAGAAAAATATGTAGACACTTCAGTCATAAATATATAGAAAGTGACTTAAAAGTGTTTTTTTGGGGGAAAGAATTTTGTTTATGAAAAACGGTGTAGTGAGATTTAATAGGAAATTGTAACATCTGGATGATGTTCTATAACCCCTTCCTCCAGCTATTAAGTCACACAGATAATGCAGGAGACTCACGGGTACACAGTAGGTAGTACACACTTATAGATGTGACGTTTTAAGATCACATATGCAGAGCGTTAAAAAGAAAAGCACATACCTGTATAGTATTTTGGTGAATCGTGGTATTACAAAAGCAAACTGTAATATCAAGTACATTTAAATGAATTCTTTTATAGTCAAAGGAAATTTGCAAGTAAAAAATGGCACAAAACAAATAGCACAATGGAATAAATTTGAATAAACACTGCATAGGCAGTCACAGGACATGTTGATAAAAATTTCAAAATAAACGCATACAAGTGTAACAGAATATGAATTTTGAAGGAATTCCTAGGTTACCTGTTCAAAAGAAGCTAATACTTCACTGAATGGTAGTGTGTGCGGACAAAGTAACAGCAGGGAAACCGCGTTAGTTTTCCCAGGGTGGCTCGAACCTGGTGTCCAGGATTGCTTGTCTGCTGCTTTGGGTTGGGCATTACACTAGTCATACAGCTGTGTATCCTGGAGGTTGGGGGGTGAGGAGATACCTAGACCCGCCTCCGGTCAGCACAGTGGTCTGTGGCTCCCTCCCCGCCCATTTGGGGACCCTTTGGCAGACTAGGAGCTAAAACAGCAAACTGCAGGTTAGCAGCAGTCCTCTCCCCACCCTGCATGCCTCAGCCAGGGGCGACTCCTGGGTTTCTTCCTCCCGGGCCAGACCTGTTGGAGGCCCGGGGTGGACAGCAGGCAGGACAGCCCCAGGGGAGCTACTGCTGCTCTTGGGCTGGACCCTGGGAGGTGAAGTGCCCAGAGACATTGTTTTGAAAATGGAGCGACTTCATGACCAGCAGTTGGCTCTGGAGCCCTTTGCACATCCTCCGTTTCAGGCCTGGAGCTCTGTGCGTCCCACGATGGATCCAGATGCAGTCCCCGTCAGAGAGTCTGAGGAACCTGAGACTTCCCATGGGCACGTTTGCTCCTGTTACTGCTTATGCTTTAGAAGATTCTCTGTCGGGCGTTGAGCTGAGCCCCTTGCAGGCGGCCACACACCCCATCTTGTCCTGCAGTCAGCTGGAACCCAGCCAGCCCTGCCTGGAGCATGCGAGAAGGTAGACCCTGACACTCTCCCTGGGGAGCAGTGCTGCGCATAATAACAGAGCCACAGCGAAGGTGGAGCCCGGGCCTGGTGACAGGGTGCCGGGGGACGTGGCTGCAGACGGGAGCCACGGCTGGCTTGTCGCGTGCGGGGTCCTCACAGACTCCTGGCAGGGAGAGGCTGTGTTGCAGACCCCAATGTTGGCTTGTTCACTGGTCAACCCTGGGTGGGTGACGAGGACTTTGTGGGGAACACAGGGTTTGGCAGCAGAAAGATCTAAAATCAGTTACATAACCTCATTTGCACCTTAGTGTCCTTATCTGTAAAATGGGGTACCTGCCCAAGGGATTCACGGCGAGGATTGAGTTAGATCATGTGCTGGGAGGCACTAGGGTCATTGCTGGTATGTAGTGAGGGTTTAGTAATCCTGGTTGAAAATATAAGCATGTAATCCTGTGTGACTCTAATAACCTCGTTGTGCTGTGCTAAGTCACTTCAGTCATGTCTGACTCTTTGCAACCCTGTGGACTGTAGCCCACCAGGCTCCTCTGTCTGTGGAATTCTCTAGGCAAGAATACTGGAGTAGGGTGCCATTTCCTTCTCCAGGGGATTTTCCTGACCCTGGGATACAATGTGCATATCATGCCTCCTGCATTGGCAGGAGGGTTCTTTACCACTAGCGCCACCTGGGAAGCCCAAGAACGTCTTTGCTGCTGCTGCTAACTCGCTTCAGTTGTGTCCGACTCTGTGCGACCCCATAGACAGCAGCCCACCAGGCTCTCCCGTCCCTGGGATTTTCCAGGCGAGAGTACTGGAGTGGGTTGCCATTTCCTCCTCCAATGCATGAAAGTGGAAAGTGAAATTGAAGTCGCTCAGTCGTGTCCAACTCTTAGAGATCCCATGGACTGCAGCGTACCAGGCTCTTCCGTCCTTGGGATTTTCCAGGCAAGAGTGCTGGAGTGGGGTGCCATTGCCTTCTCCAAAGAACGTCTTTGCTGCTGCTGCTAAGTCACTTCAGTCGTGTCCGACTCTGTGCGACCCCATAGACGGCAGCCCACCAGGCTCCCCCGTCCCTGGGATTCTCCAGGCAAGAACACTGGAGTGGGTTGCCATTTCCTTCTCCAATGCATGAAAGTGAAAAGTGAAAGTGAAGTTGCTCAGTCGTGTCCGACTCTTAGCGACCTCATGGACTGCAGCCCACCAGGCTCCTCCATCCATGGGATTTTCCAGGCAGGAGTACTGGAGTGGGGTGCCATTGCCTTCTCCAAGGAACGTCTTTACTATAAATGAAAGGACTGGACTATGTCTTTCTCAGATCGACTCCCCTCTTCTTCTCCCCAGGCCCAGCCTCTACCCAGTCTCCTTGCCCCCACTCCTGGGGCACGGGGAGAGAGGAGCAGAGCTGGGAAGGTGGGAATGGCTGTGAGCTCATGGGGCCCTAGCCTTAAGCTGCTTCCTAAGGCTGTCTGCCTTCTGAGCTTCAGTCTCCTCGGCTGTGTGGTGGCTGGAGGCTAGCACTGTCTACTTCACGGGGCGGTGAGAATTCTTACTATATGGTCTGTAGTTCCTGGCACACTGGGGAGCAACATGAGGAAGCTGTTGTCACTGTGTCTTAAGAGTCGAAGGGACGTCCGTCCCCGGGCATCTGAGGCTGTCATGGGGTGTGCTTATGAGCCCTGTCTGCCCTGGACCTGTCTTCTGTCCCGGTCTCAGTGGCCTCGCCAGCCTCTGGCAGCACGCACTCTAAAGAGTGAGGGGATGGCTGGGTGAACCCGAGCCCAGTGCCTGAGGCTGGCGGCAGTCTTCAGCAGTCCTTTTCCCGCCAGGCAGTCAATGCAAGAGACTGCAGGAACCAGCCACGCTCTAGTTTTCTGACCAAAGCAGAGCTTTGTGTTTCCACGGCAGTGTGGATCTCTTTGCTGGAACATTCTCAGACTCTTCATGTTTAATTGCATCACTCCTTAGGGTCCTACTAGTGTTTGGACTCAAAGCCAGAAGGTTCTGATTTATCATAAATCTGTGTTCTTCTGACAGACTGATCTCTCTTGACCAAACAGGGCAGGCAGTTTCCAGGGGAAGCTGGTTGCAGAAGTCCCAGTTCTTCTCCAGCGGTAATGTAGATGGGGTTCAGCCTCTGGAGTGAGATGCCTGGCTCCCTGCTCCAGGCTAGGCCGCTAACGTCTTCAGGTTCTACACTTGCACAGTGAAGGTGGTAATGGTGTTCAACTCAGAAGGTTGTTGTGAAATGTCAGTGGAATCACACGGAGAAAGTGCTCACCTGTACCAGGGCCATTTCAGGGATTCAAGTAAATGTTAGCTCTTGTTTCTATTTATATTGGGTATATGATTTTTACACTTGCTCCCACATCTGGCAGTTTCTTACTCATCAGAAGTAATCATTTCAAATCCTAAAATAGACTCTACCAGTTTGTAGGGCAAGTCTCTGGTCTTTGAGGGCACACCTGTCTTGGTTGAATGTGGAACCACCAAATGAAGATATCTAGTGGACAGTTAAAGATGTTAGCATCTTCTGGATCATGTGCTCGACCACATTATAAGATAATGCTTGGAGGCAAGGGCTGCACCTGCCTCTGTGTGTATTCTCAGTGTGTGAATGGGGGCCACGTGGCGATTGCAGTGGTCAAGAAACATTTGCGGTTTAGAGCTTGGGGTCTGGTGTCCAAGGAAGGCTTCCTGGTTTCACATCCTGGCTTCACCACTGTCAATCTGACCGTGGTGACCATGGGTAAGTCACTTAATTCAACTGTCTCCTCACCTGTTAAATGTAGACAAAGTACATTTCCCCCTGGGGTAATTGCAACGATGGAATAAGATCAATGAGAAGGGTTTGCGCTGTGGTTGCTCTGGACTGGCAGCAGTCAGCACCATACTCCCATGCCCTGTGGAGGGTGGGCAGGACCAGCCTGGCTTGTGTACCTTGCACTGTAGTTCATTGGTAGTGAGCATGGCTGGGAAATACACAATGGAAAAAAAAAAAGCCTGTTTCTCACTCTAGAAGTGATAGGATTAGATATCCAGTTAATACACAATCTCATTTATATGTGGAATCTGAAAAACAGAGTAGAATGGTGGTGGTCGCCGGGGGCTTAAGGGAGTGGAGGAAATGAGATGTTGGTAAAGGGTACAAAGTTTCAGTTATGCAGGGTGAATAAATCCTGGAGATCTAATGTACAGTAATGGGACTATAGTTAACGGTACTCTATAGTATGTATGAAATTTGCTGAGAGTAGATCTTAAGTGTTGTTAACATACAGATACACAAAAAGGTAACCCTTTGAGGTGATGGCTGTGTTAATGAACTTGATTGTAATCATTTCACAAAGTATCAAAATATCACATTGCTGAGTAAAAATTCTGTTTAAGGTGTACAGTTATATCTCAGTAAAGCTGGAAACTCCAGTACTTTGGCCACCTCATGCGAAGAGTTGACTCGTTAGAAAAGACTCTGATGCTGGGAGGGATTGGGGGGCAGGAGGAGAAGGGGACAACCTAGGATGAGATGGCTGGATGGCATCACGGACTCAATGGACATGAGTCTGAGTGAGCTCTGGGAGATGGTGATGAACAGGGAGGCCTGGCGTGCTGCGATTCATGGGGTGGGAAAGAGTTGGACACGACTGAGCGACTGAACTGAACTGAACTGAAAGCTGGAAAAGTGCAAATCTCAATAATGTTGCAGTGCTACCTCTGAAGGACTTCCCAGCTGGCACTAGTGATAAAAACCTGCCTGCCGACACAGGAGACGTAAGAGACTTGGGTTCAAACCCTGGGTTGGGAAGACCCTCTGGAGGAGGGCATGGCAACCCCCTCCAGTATTCTTGCCTGGAGAATCCCACCAACAGAGGAGTCTGGCAGGCTACAGTCCATAGGTCAGAAAGAGTCAGACACGACTGAAGCGACTTAGCACATACACACACAGACACATACATGCACACGCATGCTACCTCTGAAGTGGATAGGAGAGCTTTGCGGAGTTATCATGATGCCTCATTATAGTAATTGGCTGGCTTTGGGTTAAATATGAGGTCTGATTATCCCAATCTGCCCTCTGGGTTTTTTGTTATTTTATTCAACATTCTTTCATAAACAAGTGTTGTCTAGGTAAACATTTATGAAAGGCAAAACACCAGAACAGATTAAAGCTGGAACCAGGCAGGATGCTACATCAGTGTTTTAGTGGCAGCAAAAAACATCATCTGTTACATTTAATTATTGTAGCTGGTTTGAGTTCTGTTAGTTTGGTAGTGTTCAGAGTTGACTGCCAAATGTATTTGGGACTTTATACAAGTTTTCTGATTCTGCACGCTTAAGGAATATCTTAATAAAAGTAAATTAAGTCAACACAGAGTCAGAAATTTTTTCTTTTAAAGAGGGTCCATACTTCAGTCAAGAACATCAGCTAGCTCATTCAGAGTGTGCAGGGCAGAGTCCTGTGCTCAGCTGGCTTTTCTGGCCTGCTGGACACTCAGTACACGTTCTCTGTCCAGTTCACACACTGGCCAGGGCAGTACTTTTACTGTCCTGGTTTCTCGGCACTGGGCGACTGGGTTATTCTGACTGTGTGGAGGGCTTTTTCAATTCGTGTGTGTGTGTGTGTGTTTTAATTCTTGTGTGTTGTTTTTAGCAGAAAAAGGGAAGCATATTTTCTCTCTTTTGCCCCTCAATACTCCTGCCTTCCATGTTATATTCATCAGATACAGCCACTTCTTATTTTCCCCCTGTTAAATGAGACAGACCATTGTTCTATCAGCTGTTACTTCTTTGTCACATTTTTGTTAGGAAGTTGACTGTTGGCAGGTTCTCAGCACGCACCCTTCCACCCCCTCTCCTGTGATGATATCCAGACTTTCTCCAGCCTTTCTTTCCCCGGGCTCTGTGCTCTTCACAGATGGCAGTCTGTGTCCTCACGGTTATCCCTGGAGGTAGGATCAGATAGAGCATCTAAGTCTGAGAATAGAGGGCCAGAGTGAGGGAGCCTGAGGAATGCAGTGGGTTACTTATTTTATGTCAGTATTTCTGCTTTTGGCCGACTTCTGCTTTTGGACCTATTTTTGTATTTTCCTCAAAGAGTTTTTCAAGTGATAACAGTCACCAGCTTCATTACTGCAGAGTGAAATGAAAGGTATACTAATGTAGCTATTGAGAAATAAGAACCTTCACTCAAATCTTTTTAGGGTTATTAAGAAAGTACAGTTTTAACTGTGGATTTTGGTGTGAATTTTTCCCCCCCTAAGATTTGGAGTGTATTTAAATTGATCTTAAATTCTGAAACTGAATGATCAAAAGAAGCCCTGCTAATAATAGTTGTCTAAAGTCTATTCAGTTTAGCTGTTTGAAGGTACAAGATTAATATGCCTAAAGCCAGGCTCTGATCATTTCATAGTTTTGTTTTGTTTCTTTTTAAATATTATGAGCTTTGGAGTCAAAAGACCTGGCTTCATTTTATGGGCTGGTTATATAACCTGTCTGATTCTCACTTTCTTCCTCTGAAATGGAGATAATAATACCCACTTCAAAGGAGGGTTGTTGAGATTAAGTGAGATCGTATGTGTGAGATACTAAGCATAGTACATGTTGGCAAAACCTGAAAATAAAAAAGGTGAAAAGCTAAAAACCTATAATGACCTCTTTGCCTTTAAAACATAAAATCTATATTCTTTGATAGTATGTTCTAGACCCTCTATAGTCTGGCCTACAGTGACCTCATTACCAAGTTGTTATTTTCCAGCCAGATAGACAATTTCACTCTTCATTTTCCATAAAACTCTCAAACATTTTGACCAAGAGCCTCAAAAAAGCACATTTTACATATGAAACAAAAGTTTCATGAAGCAGTACTTCATCTTGCCACATGAAATACATTCTGTTCCCTATAGAACATGCTGGTCTGACCTGCTAAACTGATATCAGCAGGTTTTCAAACTTGCTGGTTGAAAACTCACAGATTAGGAAGACTCATCTCCATTTCTTGACATTCTCAGCCTCCCTTGATACCCATGGCCCCCTCCCCACCTTGTAATCTTCACTCATCTTGGCAGCTTGGCCTTCTCTGAACTTACCATTTTTTTCTCAATCTCATTTATGCAATTTACTGCAAATTGGTTTTTAGGTTAATGATTGACTTATCTCTGTGCCTAGACGGCAAATGCTTGGTCCCTGTGGGCATTTATCAGCCCGTGTGTGTAGCAGGAGGCCTGCCCGTTGCTCTGAGGTTCAGACTCCAAGGTGTTTGTTAAGAAATTGCCTGGTGTCTTGGCTGCTTCAGTCTTTGGCTGCTTCGCTGACATTTAAAAGCCATAAAACGGGGTTTGGGGTGGGCTTGGGGGCAGCAGGAGCTTCTTGCCGTGACTACTGCCTTGGCTTCCTGTGTCTCTGGAAAAGAATGATACAGATTGGCATCAGGGCTCCAGCTTCTAAGTGGAGATCCTCCATTTCCTGTTTCCTGACATGACTTTGCTGGATCTGAGGTGACTGTGAGCCCCAGCAGTGTGTGAGCCAAGATCAGCAGCAGCCTCCTCTCTGATTAAGCACAGCCTGGGATCTTTAAACCTCAGGCCTTTGCAGCATGGAACAGATAATGATTTTAGCCTATGAGACCTGCATTTTATAACCTAAGACATTTTTAGATATGTTTCCATGTGTAGATACACTGTTCTCTAGATCCTATATTGAGGGGACGGAGGAGCCTGGTGGGCTGCAGTCTGTGGGGTCACTGAGAGTCGGACACAACTGAGCGAATTCCCTTCCACTTTTCACTTTCATGCATTGGAGAAGGAAATAAATGGCAACCCCCTCCAGTGTTCTTGCCTGGAGAATCCCAGGGACGGGGGATCCTGGTGGGCTGCCGTCTATGGGGTCGTGCAGTGTCGGACACAACGGAAGCGACTTAGCAGCAGCAGCAGCATACGTAGTATTATTGATGTAGACCCTTTCATCTACCATGAAAAAATATTATATAAACTGTAATAGAGTATTTATATCTTAGCCATGCACCATTATCTCATGTTTGGAGCCCAGTTTTGAGATCCTGACTAATGATGAGATTTAGAGGCATGCAGGACCCATTTTATGTTTACATAGATTATCTACCCAAAGGTCGACCTCATTTAAAGGGACTGATTTAATTCAGGAAAGTTATTTTTCTCTTTTAAATCTAATTTAAGAAGCTTGTCTGAAATAGTAATAGATAGCAGAGAACTGTTTGTGTAGCAATATAAACCAGCAGATCTAGACATGGTGACATCTTTCCACAGTGAAATGGACACAGCAGAAATATCTAGGGAATTATAGATTAAAAACAAATTACTTAACATCCAATGAAGCAGTAAAAAGGTAAATAACACACTGATAATTGCATAAAAAGCATCTAGTAGAAGTTACTGATGCACAGTTTTTATAATAACTTTGTTTTTTAAGAGGCTGATGGACCCTCAGGTTTTTACAGTAAAACTGTTCATCCATAGGCACGTTTTTCTCTTTTGAACATCAGACACTTGTAGGGACTTATGAAGTGAGCTTAGTTAAATTCAGCACTCAGAGAATTTGCACAGAAGCTTCCTTATTTTGATTCTTCCCCATCTAGTCTGCCATTTATCAGAGCTAAGATATATGTCATAGGAAGTGGGATTTGTCTTAAAAGAGATTTGGAGGAAATCTTCCTTCAATATTTATAGTGCTTGACAAAGTCATGTTCACACGGACGTCAGCATGGAGATGAGAAAGTTAGAATCGGGTGGCTTATTTTACATTACTGGCTGAAAGCCTGTCTGATGGGATTGATGTGGAGCACTAATTAATCACCCAGGGTCTCCTCATTCACTAATCACATTGCATGAAACTTCCTTGTTGGCTGAGACTCAAGGGCAAACCTTGGGCGTCCAGCCAGCTTATTTTTCATAAGCGTTATGCTACCTTTATAAATTAGTGTGAACATAATGTATACTGTCAGCGGTTTACTTTCCCGTAGCAACCCTCTCTGGTTAACCAGCTTTAAATGAAATCTTATATTGAGAATGAGAAGAAGCTTCTTGAAAAATGGCGGGGGGAGGGGGGGTGGAAAAAAAGGAAGGTTTAAAATCTTCTTCATAATCTCTTTTTTCCCACAATATATACATTTCAGTTCCAGTAAAAAATCTGCTGGATTGACTTAACACACAGATGACATGACCATTGCTTTTTGTTGTGAGCCTATATGACCTTTAAGGAAGAGAGTTTTTCCGTAACATTTTAAATTGCAATAATAATTTGTTCATTGGGTGCATAGTATACACAGAACACTTAGCTTAACTCAAATCTTCTCACATCAGTCCTGTGAGGGTGCTGTTACTGCCACCATTTATGGGTGAGAAAACTGAGAGCTGTCACTTTGTCCAGGGTCACATCTATGTTGGCCAGGGCCCAGATTTGAACCATGGTTTGTCATCAAAAGCCATGCTCATTTGATTGTGTTGCTATTCATGGCTCATCTGGTCCCTTTATACTATCTCTTTTAACTTGAGGAAAATGTGGTCTTAGTCTTTAAAAAATATTCCTATTTCCATATTCATTTTTTGCATTCATCTGGATTAATAAATCCTTTTAGAAGCATGTTGATCTCTAGCACATTGTTTTATGTCTTCAAATCATTTTAATGTCTTGCAGCTTTGGCTCAGAGAACAAAAAAATTGTGGGCATCTTTAAACCAGAGGAAATAGGTACAGCTTATTCACACATCACTTACGCTGTTGTTCATCTTGAAATGGTTCCAGACAATTCCAACAGAAAAGGAAAATTCCAGAGTGCACATACACGGATAGTTTCCAAGGCAGTGCCTGTGGAGAACACAGTCTTCCATCCTGAAGCTGTGAATGGTTCAGCTACAGCTTGTCCTGTATGTAAATTAATTTCCAAGGGTCTGTGTAATAAACTCTTCTATGAAAGAACATATAAAAGAGTGATTTGTCAAAACCCACTTCCCCTATTAAAATACCTCACTAGAGAGACTGGGTTGATATTTAGTGGTTTATATGGGTCCTGTGTTAAGCCAATACTTTCCTCCTTAGTATGCAGTGCTGATGTTCCTGGTTGAAAAGAATCCATCCCATCTCTTTTTATGGTTTCATGAAAAGTTGGAAAGGGGAAAAACTGAGCTGAACATACAGAATAAATAGCTAAATGGTGCCAGCAGTCTGCCCTTTTGTTTTCAGACGTTCTCTCTCCCCATCCTTTGTGAGTCATTGAGCCAGTAGGACCTATCAAAGACGCCTCAGTGTATAGAGCATTTTATGTGGGGCTTATTTGTCATCTACGGCAAAGGCCTAATTGCCTCCAGGCCGCCTTTCACATGATAATCAATGGATTTGTATCTCCTGGGTGTGCTCTATGTATTCTACATTCATCTCTCAAGATATCTTAGATTGTGATCAAATATAAAGCATCAGAAAGATGCTGTCAATCCAGTAAAAACATTAAGGGCATTTAAAACATGTACATGGAAATGTAAAAAGAGCTTGAAATGAAGGTACCTACTGTTACTCTTTTTTGGGCATATTTAATTGGATCAAAATTACAACATCTGTGATAGCTATTAAGAAGGCTACATGGCAATTCTAGGGTGTAGCATGTTTCTGTTAGAACTCAGCATTTCAAAGGCCCACTGGGAGAAAATTCGAGTCCTGTTTTAATATGAACCAGTGGTTCTCAAAGGTGACTTCATGGATGCCTTTGTTACTGATGTTATCAATAAGATTTCATTTTATACATCCTGAATTCTAACAAGAAGTCAGTATACTCTGAATATGGTTTCCTGTAGTGGTTTTGCCTAAGTGGGGTGGAAGGAGGCTGTGCAAGTGGGTGATGAGTGGGTGATGAAGGCAGAGAGGGTAGGCACCACCATTCCACTCACTGTGTCTATAATGCCTGGAAAATTGGAGTTACATGCCCCTAGTGTTCTTTAACAATTATTTCTAACTAAGACACATGATTACTAAAATTCACCTGAAATATGCAGTTATTTCTTAGAAGAATTTTTAATACTTACAGTTAAATGAGAACATTTTTAAATGAAAGAATTATACATTGACTATAGCAAAAAATTTTGTTCAGTAAGGGAGTCGCTTTTCCCCCCAGAAAATGTGTAAATGTCACTATATTTCTCTGAAAAGAAAGGATATATATGTATGTGTGTATTTGATTGTTTGTTTTTCTTTTTGCTGTGCTTCAAGGCTTCTGGTATCTTAGTTCCCCGACTAGGGATTGAACCCAGGGCCCCGGCAGTGGAAGTGCTGAGTCCTAACCACTGGACTGCCAGGAAATTCCCAATAAGGGATATTTTATGGAATAAGCAAACATTTTTTTTTTTAAAGCATGCTCTGCTTTTTGTGTGCTCAGTTGTGTCTGACTCTGCAATCCCCTTGACTGTAGCCCACCAGGCTGCTCTGTCCATGGAATTTTCCAGACAAGAATACTGGAGTGTGTTGCCATTTCCTTCTCCAGGCAGTCTTCCCAACCGAGGGATCAAACCCGCATCTCTTGTGTCTTCTGCACTGCAGGTGGATTCTTCACCTCTGTGCCTCCTGGGAAGCCCTTAAAAGGCATAACAAAAATTTAAAACACACAGATACACAGGCATAGAGAGTATTTGTATTAGTTTTTTTTTTTTTTTAAAGAATACCAGAAATAACTCCGAGTTAATAGCTTCTCTGCCTTCTCAGCTCTGACTGAGCTGACTTCCAACGTGGCAGACCAGGGCAAGCCTCGGGAACAGTCTGTTGGGTGAGAGGGGAACACCAGCCCTCCTGTAAAACAGTACCACTAAATGTCAAGAGCTATGAGGGAGCTGAGATGGTGCCCTACCGCCAGCTAGCAAGTTACCTACCTCAGTGTCGTAGATGCTGGCAGATGCCAGGCTCCTGGGTCAGAGATACAGGACACAATATTAATAGCCAGTATATCAGCATTCTTCACTCTTTCCCTGAGCCCCAGTTTCCACAGGGTGATGCGGAGCAGGCCAGCTGACACCTGTGCACATAATGGGCTGTGTAATAGGCTGGGAGACCTGAATTTAGGGAACTCAAAACTTTTATAATGGGTCGCAAGCCTGCTGCAGCCTTTGCAACGTTTCTGGGAACACTGTCTCCGTCTTCTAAGGCTGTCTGCTGTACACGTCTCTCGAAAAGATACTCTGTCACAAATGACTCACTTGTAATGCCAATCGATTCATAAGGAGTGCAGAAACTCAAGAAAATGATCTGCCGATATAAAATACTCTGGAAACAGACCCCAGATAAGCACAGATTCCATGAGCAGCTCCTGTGCGCTGACGTTTAAGGGCTGCATATGTTCCGACAACACAGCCAGTGGCAACAGCGTGTGTCTCGCTGTAATTTTATCAGGTGGGTGAAATGTGATATTTTAATTATATCCGGTATGTGGATCACATATCCTTTTAAAACGTCTTCCCTTCCCTCGTGTTGGTCACTGCAGTCCTGTGTACCTAGAGCAGGAGTTGCTATTCTCCATCTGTACTTGAGGAGATGGTTGTCCAGTGACTTGACCAAATTCACACACTAGTATGAAACCTGGGGTTTCCTGACACCCAGTCTGTTAGTCTTTGAGGCCCATTGCCTAACTCTTTCCCTTTTGTCTTTTACAAAGGCAGAGGGCGTTACCGGCCATTACGGAGGTGAGCCCAGGCCAGTCCCGGGTGCCCTTGTGGCGGTCACTCTCTCTCAGCTCACCTTGGGTCTTGCTCAGGCATCCTGCTGGGATTGTCTGGTGGTGGTGCCCATGGCCTCCAAGGCCAGGGACGAGTCTGAAATAAGGGAAGTGATTGTGTTGAATGTTTTCTTGTTGCTCTCCGTTTTATTTCCAGTTTAGTTGAACACAAGCAGTCTCCACTGTGTCAGCTCTTTTGCTTAGCAGAGCAGCCCCATCAGCTTCCCTGGTGGCTCAGAGGGTAAAGAATCCACTCGCAATGCAGGAGACCTGGGTTTGATCCCTGGGTTGGGAAGATCCCCTGGAGAAGGAAATGGCAACCCACTCCAGTATTCTTGCCCAGAGAATCCCATGGACAGAGGAGCCTGGCGGGCTACAGTCCATGGGGTCGCAAGAGTCGGACACAACTGAGCGGCTGACCCTTCACTTCAACATTTAATCACAAGTGGCAGACTTTTAATCTTTGCTTTTGGGGGCAGCTGTCTGTCTTGGTCTCCTGCCGCCCCTCTGTCTGCCTCTGCGATCCCCCCTCCAGTTCCCTCTGTGCACTTCACCATGAATCTTACTGTCCTCTGCAATGATGCCTCGGTCCTCTTCTCTACAGACTCTTCACGTGCCCTTAACGACAACCACAGGAACAATTGCTCATTGAGCATGTCCTGCGTGCCAGGCCCTTTTCAAAGCACATACATGCATTATTGCTTTCAGACTCCCTCAGTGGGCCTATGAGACGGATACTGCTGTCTCCACGTTTGGAGGGGAAGAAATAGAGAACGGAGAGGGGCACCTGTTTGTCTGAGGTCACACAGTAAGTGTGAGCTGGATTTCTCACCTGAGTGTGTGCTCTGGCCTCCTGGCCCTCATGCGACTATGCCAGGACACCTTAACTTGCATATCTGAGTCCATCTGAGTAGTAACGTGTCTGAAACTGATTTCACAAATGGATGTTTTTCCTAAAATTTTCTCCCTCACCCACATTCCTAACTTTGAGAAGAACAGTAGACTATTAAGTTATTTCAGCTAAAATCCTGGGAATTTTCACAGATTCCTCTTTCTTCGTTATCTCCCACCACTAATTCACTCAACAAGTGTTTATTTAAGACCTACTGTGAAGCATGCATTGTTCTAAGTTTAGGGGATACAGAAGGAGCTGGAAGAATCTCTGCTTCCATGGAAAAGTGTTTTCGTGGAAATCAATATCCTCATTTTATGGATTTGGAAACTGAGGAATAGAGAGATTGAGTGACTTGTCCGTATTGTCACATATTTAGGGGGGAAACCGAAGCGTTCTCGTTGAGGAAACCATGGTCCTGACCTTATACCCCGTGCTTCTGTCACCAAGTCCTGCAGAATCTCCTCCTCCATCTTCTGTCTTCATCTTACTGCCTCTGCCTGTCTGGGCTCGTGTCACTGTCACCAGAATTACTGCAGGAACCTCCTTATTCATCTCACCCGCAGTCTCACCTCCCTTCTCTTTATTCTCTGTACTGTACTGGAATGATTTTTCCAAAATGCAGTCTGATCCTGTCGTCATCTCGCCAAAAATCCTTGGTTGGCTTCAAGCAGCTGAGTGGTGCCTTGGTCCCCAGGACACACACAGCCTACTTAGCAATGTCAGCCTTCACCAGGTACCACAGTTGGCTGGAGTGCTGGTTAAGACAGGGCTTGCAGGGCCGCATCCCCAGAGTTGCTGAGGCGGTAGGCCTGGGACCCCCTGAGAATCTGCATTTCTGACAAGTCTGTGGAGCAGGACCCACGCTGGGAGCGCTGCTGGCCCGGGGCCTGGCCTGATGTCTCCGCTCCAGCCCAGGCAGCACTTCTGGTTTCCTGAGGGACAGGCTGTTTCAGGCTTTGTTCCTTTTGCAGGCACTGCTTCCTCTGCAGGAGACACTTCCTTTCTCCTTCCCTGTCACTTCCTAGGAAGCTTCCCCTGACCCCCCGCCCCCACCCCACCCCGCAGGGAGCCCAGGGCCTCCCCTCTGTTTCTGTGGTTCTGCATCTCCGGGCAGGTGCCATGCCATTCCCTGTGCCTGAGTCTTGGTTTTACTTACCTGTTCCCACTTTCTGCCCCTTGACAGTTAGCTCTTTAAGAGACCATCTGTTATGCTTGTGACCTTCCTGTCCCTGGCATCTAGCATAGTGCCTGGAGTATATAGAAACTATGTATTTATTGAGGGAATTGAAATGCATAATGCTACTTGTGCTTTTAAAAAAGAGTAATCCTATTTTAATTTTTCTTTGCATTTATCATTAAGCCTTGCCTCAGATGTTTCTTTAAAACTTTACTATGTTTCTACACAAAAACAGTGTACATCTGAGAGTCTTAAACTTTTGAAGCTGCCATTAGCTGGAGCTGCACTGCTTGGCTGTTTAATGCAAACAGGAGCTTATTTCTACAAGGCTGATGTTTGTCTGCAGATAGCTTACTTCTCATACTTGTCGTGTGAAATTCTTGAGTCCTTCAGTCCTCCTCAGCTTTCAGAACATCTGTGTGGTCTCTTCTTAGCCTTGGTTTTTATCTTATCAGAGCAGTATAGATGGAGTATCCAGGCAGTATAAGCCTGGCTTTGACCGAGACGAAGATCAGTGGTCTGTAAACTTGCAGCATCCATGTTTCCATACAGAACTGCACAATCCCATGTTCCTTTCTGTGTGCGTGCATTGCCTGAGAGAGTTCCAAGAGGAATATGGGTTATATGGCCTGCAGAGCCCTCCCTGCCTTTCTCTCCCTTCCCATTTCAGATTACTGAGAAACTGAAATTGCAGTAGTTCTTGCCAAAATGTTAAGCTCCAAACTCTTAACAAAGGAATTTGTGAATGAGATTGTCCCTGGATTGCAGACATTTCTTCAAGAGGTGCTCTGGCTGTCTCCTGGTGCAGAGTGAGTTCAAAGGCAGAGAGAGCCCTGCCCTCCTCTTTGGGAAAACAGGAGGAGAAAACAGATCTGTAATGCTTGGGAACCACGTCTCTGCCTGGGAACCGTTTCTGGGGTTCTGGCTGTGTCCTTCTGCTTCCAAAATTCAGTCAGCAAGCAGAAGGCAGCCCTTTCTCTGAGGAAGAACATGGCTGAATCACATGTAGCTTCTCACACCAGGTCACAACAGCTTTCCCGGTAGTTCAGAGCCACCGGAGTCTGTCCTCAGCTCTTGGGAAAAGTTCCCTCCACCAGATCATTGTCAATCTCTGGAGCCCCATCGTGCTCATGCCTGTCCCACACGCTTAATTGTTTATAGCCAGCTTGCCACAAGACTAAGCGTGAGGGAAACTGGTCTTTTATTTCTGTCTTAGGACCCTCTTGGTAGCAAGTAACAGGAAGCTCCCAAAGTAACTGGAGTCAGGATGGGAGGAGGAGATGTACAGTAGGGACCCAGGAGCATCACGTGGAACTCAGGATCAGGACGTGTGGCCGGGGTGCTGGGGGTGAGGAGTGGAGACTGGGCGGGAACAGAAGTCCCCCTTTTCTGCTTCTGTATCTGCATGCTCCTTCCATAGCAGCCCAGTCTATTCCAGCCTAAGGGAGACTGAAGCTGACAAAAATCACCATGTCCAGCACTCAATTTCTGGGCAAGAGAGACTCTGGTCTCATATTGAATAAATGGCTCTGAGACTCAGGCCCACTGCAATCTGCTGCTCACTCTATAGAGGGTGGAGAGGGGGTGGGCTCTCCTTTGCATACGTGACTGCGGGGGCCCACCCTTGAGGGGGGTGGCCAGTTTTCATAAAAGGGGGGTGTAGATGGAGATGTTGCCTCAGTCAATATTACTTATAATTTTTTTAGATTTTTTTTTTAATGTAGACCATTTTGAAAGTCTTTATTGGATGTTACTTCTGTTTTATGTTTTGATTTTTCGGCCATGAGACATGTAGGGTCTTAACCTCCTGACCAGGTTTTGAACCCATACCCTCTGCATTGGAAGGCAAAGTCCCAACCTCTGGACTGCCAGAAAAGTCCCGATATTGGTTATAATTTATATTGCACATTCCTCCCCAAAGATTCCGTTTTGAAGAATGGATGTAAAGGAACCAAAACAAATCATGAAGGGTATAAAGTAAAAGTAAAGAGTGATAAGCTTAGGGGGAGGGACGATGCACTGAGAAGCCCTGATGGGGAGAAGCTTACTATAATGTGGGGTTTCAGAATTAGCAGGTTTTGATGTTCTGATGCCAGTGACTCTCAGTATTCATGAACGAGACTGACGAGACAGGAAAGAGGAAAGACTCGAGGTTAAACTCGGTCTCGGTATCCTGACTGGAGTGTGTTTCTTGTAAACGCGCAGGGGTACTTGTAGACACTGTTCCTGGAAGGCGCCTCCCGCCTGTGCAGAGGAAGGAGATGATTCATTGGAGGCAGGTGTTCCTGCCCCTTAACTAGGCACATGCCGTGCGGTTAGCACAGCCCCCATCACTCCTAGAGTCTGACCTCGGGCCCTGTGGCACCTTTTCAGCCCTGTGTGTGTGTAAGGGTCAGGTAAGGGTCCACGTGCGAGAGGTGCAGCCGAGAAGAGAGGGGCCGCTGGTCACTGAACGAGGATGCCTTCTCATCCTTGGAGGAGGCAGGACTGCACCTCGAGGAAGCAGGGGTCACCCTGACCTGGCCTCGGTCTGGGGAGAGGAGGCGGCGGCTGAGAAATGGGGAGGGAACCGACATGTCGGGAGTGCCAGCTATTCCAGGCATGTGAGTCGAGGTTCGAGTCACCCAGCCCTTACAGTGTCGCCCTGACCCCTGAAGTTGCTCTCTTTCTTTAGGGGCCCTTAGTATCTCTGTTTGACACCTTAGGACCAGGGGGCTCTGGGAAATCAGGAAACCCTCCCGTGGCTCTTTCTGTCTCCAGGAGAAGCCAGTCACCGCCACGGCCTTCAGAGGCCAACCAGTGTGGCCCCCGTTCCTCCGTTAAACCTCAGCTGAGGCCCTTAGCCAGGCTGCTGCTTTGCCTGGAACCCGGTTCCCTGACACCTACCAGCCAGCTCCTTCATGTCCCTCGTGTCTTTGCTTACGTGACTTTCTTGGTGGAGACTCGCTCCATTTCAGCGTCACAACAGCTCACTCCTCCCTGGACCACACCTCACTCCCCCGTGCTGTTCTCTTCTCCCGCAGTGTTTCTCGTCTTCTACAGCTGTACGTGATCTAACTCATGTATGCTTCTTTTTAGTGTCTTTCGTTCCCCACATGGCCTGAAGAGAACGTCAGCTGCAAGAGCAGGCACATTCGTCTGTTTCGCTTCTCAGTGATAATTATCCAGGGCTCCTAGAGGGCTACCTGGCTCATAGCAGATGCTCAGTAAATGTGTGCTGAACAAACAAGGAGCCTTTCTGAGGTCACGAAACCACAAGCCCAGCCAGAGCTGGGCTTCTTCCGGCTGCGTGTGTTCAGGCGGCATGAGGAGGCCACGAGGGCGAAGTGAAGTGAGAGGCTGACCCTGGCTCAGATGGGAAATATCCTGTTTCCAAGTCTGGACTTTATCTGCCATGCCGTCTTATCATGAGGATTCTGGACACTTTGAATGTACAAACTGGGACATGGGGACCCAGTGGCAAAATTGGGATTGCCTTTCTGCGTATTGAATTTTCCACCAACCCGTGTTTATACTCCTCTGACATGGCAAGAATTATGCCCAGAGGCGTTTTATTCCTGCGTCAGCCCATGTTTGATAGAGACAATATAGATTTTGTTAACAGAAGTATTTAGCACACTTGTGTGGACTGCTGCGCTCATCCACCCCGCCAGACCTGGAGTCTGGGTCAGACTTAGGTGTCAGAAAAACATCTTCATAAAACGTACACGTGCTCCAGGAAAATAGACCTCTTCTTTCCCTTTCCTCTCTTCTATGCCAAAGGTTTTAAAATGCATCTCTCCTGTTTATTCAGGCACAGCTTATGATTTTTAAAAACAATGTCATCAGAATGATTAAAGAATAAAAGTTCTTTCCATTGTTATTTAGGATGATATTTTTCAGGTTCCAGTTAGGTGAGAAAATTGACCTGATTTTTATTTTCCCCGACTGTGTTTACCTTGCTGCATTTGTTATTTCGAGTCTGTTGATAGGGTGCCAGACAGATGTCACTGTTGTTATTTTTTAAGCAAAGAGGATCAAAAGTGTCCATTTAATAACTGCCTGTAGGGAGAATAAAAAAGAATTGCCTGTGAACTTTAACATACAGCTATACATAACTGCTTCCTTTTATGAATAAAAGTTGTAGGAGGTGGTGGACATGTATACAGGTTTTAAATAATTTATTTTTTTAAAGTATGCAAGCTGAAACTTACTTCAAAGAGAATTCAGAGAGCAGCCAAAATACCCATGAAAGAAAACTGTCCTTCAGAAATGCTGCTACATCTCAAGCTAGTTATGAAATTGACACCCGAGCGTTATTTCTGTCAGAGAGGACATAAGATAGATTTAGAGGAGCCACAGTCTCCATTTAAAAGATGTCAGAAACACATGCATTATCCTTAATATTATACTTCCCTCTCCTTCACCCTTAACCCCACGCCATCCCGTCACCATATCCAGGCATCTCTGAAGGTACCAGTTTTATTTCTAAATGTTCTCGATTCCATGTGCTTCTTCAGTCCATTTCAGTCCAGGATGCAGCTGGGTCTTATCTGCGTGACCAAAGCTCTCTCCTAGCTTCTGTGCATCTGCTCTGAACTCTCAACTCATCTTTTCTGCAACTCAGGTCATTTTCCCAAAGACCAAATCTGATAAAAACCTGCTCTCTCACCCCATCTCAGCCAACTATGTACATACAGCCCTGAATGTCTTCCTGTCACTCTTAGGGTGATGACTGGATTCCTTAATGTGACTTGTGAGTCCCTGAGTGGGCTGGTCCTGCTTACATCTCTCATTGCACACCTGCCATACCTCCCTGCTTCCCCCATTGTCTGTGCACCTGGCATACCAGTCACCTTTAGACCCTTTACTTGCTGTGCTTCTCTCAGCCCTGGGCCTTTGCACATTCTCTTCCCTCCACCTGATTCATTCTGCCTTCTTTTCTTTACCAGTTAACGTCTTCTCATCTTGCAGACCTCAGTTCCTACGTCGCTTACTTAGGGAAGCCTTCCTGGATTGGCTTCCCCGGTGGTTCAGCAGTAAAGAATCCACCTGCCAGTGCAGGACATGTGGGTTCAGTCCCTAGGTTGGGAAGATCCATCCCCTGGAGGAAATGGCAACCCACTCCAGTATTCTTACCTGGAAAATTCCATGGACAGAGGAGCCTGGTGGGCTGCAGTCTGGGGTCATGAAGAGTCAGACACGACTGGGCATACACGCACTTTCTGGACTACTATTCTAGGTCAAATCTCCCTCTTATCATTTGTATTGGTCTTATGTTCTTCCCCTTTAGAGCACCGTCAAGGGTGATTTCGTCTTTTACACAGTATTTGGTAAAGCTGTATCTTCCTATCTAGACTTTAAGATCTCTGGAAACAGGGACTATGTCTGTTTTCTTACCTACATTTATCACAAGATAAAAGCAGCGCCTAGCACAAGGTAGGAACTCGAAAAATGTTTGTTGAAGGTTGTAGATAGATGAGTGAGTGGCTTCTCGAAGCACCCGTTGTTGTACCAAGTAGCATAATGGAACATTGGTTCATTTCTGATATGTTGGGAGCTCAGCAAGGACAAAAACAACAGATGGAGGAGAGGAAAGCGGGCAGGTGTGACCTTTCTGGCAGAGAAGCCCCATCATCCTAGTCACATCACAGGGCCACTGTCCTCTCCAGCTTTTCTTGAGGATCAGCTCTGCTGGCTCTTGTTCTGCGAAGCCTGGTGGGCTTCCATCCGCACACTCCTCTGTTTCTACCCACGTGCTGTTCTCATTCCTAGTGAGGAAAACATACTTTGCTTTGAATACCTAGAAATTAAATACTTTTGAGTCTTAAAACATGAGTTTCAGTATAATTCTCCATCCTTTGTTTGGCTGAACAGACATTTTATGCACCTTAGCAAAGTATAATACTATAATAGTCTGGAGCTTGGACCGAGGAGTCAAGTTGCCTGGCAGCCCAGCTCAGGCACCTATGTAATCTTGGGAGACATACTCCATGTGTCTAAGTCTCAGTTTCCTTATCTATAAAATGCGGATAATATTTCTACTGCATGGTATTATTGTGGTATACTTTAGAACAGCATTGTCCAATAGTAATATAGTGCAAGCCACATATATAATTTAAATGTTCCACTAGCTGTATTTTTTTTAATCTATTAAATAAGCTTCATGGATACATTATACAGCACAGGGAAATATAGCCATGATTTTGTAACTTTAAACTGAGTATAATCTATAAAAATATTAGATCACTATGTGGTACACCTGAAACTAATATGATCTTATAAATCAACTACTTCAATAAAGAGTAAAATAAGAGAAGTTAACTTTTTAATATATTTAACCCAATATACTGAAGTATTATCATTTCAACATGTAATCAAAAATAAAACAGCTGTAAAAAAAATAAGTCATAAAAAAGAATGAAGTAATGCCATTTGCAGCAACATGGATGGACCCAGAGATTGTCCATCTCTGGGCAAGTCAGACAAATATCATGTGATATCACTTTAATGTGGAATCTAAAAAAATGATACAAATAAACATACAAAACAGAGACTCACAGAAGTAGAAAACAAACTTATGGTTACAAGAAAGGAAAGATGGGGGTGAATAAGGAATTTGAGATTAATAGATATGTACTACATATTTAAAATAGATAAACAACAGGGACGTATCATATAACACAGGGAACTACAACATCTTAGAATAACTTATAATGGAAAAGAATCTGAAAAAGACTAGATATATTGATATATATGTATTACTGAATCACATTACTGTATGCCTGAAACTCAGACAACATTGTAAGTCATCTATACTCCAGTTAAAAATAAATAAGCAACTGTTAATGAGAACTTTTACATTCTTCAGAATGTTAAGTCTTTTAAATCCAGAGTATATTTTATACCTACTAGCACATCTCACTTTGAACTAACTAACTAGCAACTGTTAATGAGAACTTTTACATTCTTCAGAATGTTAAGTCTTTTAAATCCAGAGTATATTTTATACCTACTAGCACATCTCACTTTGAACTAACCATCTCACTGTTTCAAGTGCCCAGTGGCTGGGAGCCTGCTGTGTTAGGCACTGCTGTTTTAACTCATTCATATAAAACACAGTACTTAGTATGGTGCTTAGTTCATAATTAGCATTTGACGAATGCTGGCAAAATTAATATTCATTTTAAAACATCAAAGTTGGATAGACAAACATTTGACTGTGTGTTTGCATATATTGCCACCTGGGAGGATGCCTCAGATCTGGTCTTGTTTCTATTTCAAAGGAACAAAGAATTGACTTTAATGTTCTCATTTGTTCCTTGTAAAGTGGCCTTTGGGTTTCAGAACAAGGTCAATTTGGGGGTTTATGGTTGCCTTTTCTTCTGGAGGTGGGAAAGGGGAAACTTGGTGTCCTTCAAGCGCTACGTGCCTATGTCTGTTTTTTTGGCTCTTCCCTGTTTAATTGTTGGAGCTGGAACAACTTGATTTTAAAAGAAAACATATGGGCCGAGAGTCACTGGGAGGATGCTTGCTGATGATGGAGCCTTAGAGCTATGTACGGGCTGAGGTCCCGGCCCCACGCCACTCGCTTAGCGGTCGAGTGCTTTCCTGGACTTCAGATTCGGTGTCTTTCTCCAAATCCTCAAACCTTGTTTGGGAGGTCACAGTTAAGGCAGGAAATATTGGAGCAAAATTGTAAAGGAAATTGTCTTTCAGTCTTCTTCAGATCCTGATTATTTTTTTCTCTCTTCTTTGTCAAAAATGTTTCCAATCTGTTTTTTTTTTTTGGAAAGTATTAATAATTTATTTAAGGTCACAAACTTCAAAAGTTAACAGTTCAAAATGTTACTGATTTTGCAAAAAGCAAGACTTACATAGGGAAAAGTAGGTACAAAAGTACTCTTTGAAATAAATCAAGGAGATCTTTTAAAACTGAGTTTGTGAGCTCCTGTATAACAGGTAAACATTTTAGGACTAATTTCATGAGTAGTAGTATACCAATATATTATTTCTACTGTAGTTTCTAGAATAATTTTGAGTTTGATTTTTAAAAAATAATGAGGACAAAAAAATAGAAGTTTCAGATGACCTAATATTGTTATGCTGCTGCTGCTAAGTCACTTCAGTCATGTCCGACTCTGTGTGACCCCATAGACGGCAGCCCACCAGGCTCCCCCGTCCCTGGGATTCTCCAGGCAAGAACACTGGAGTGGGTTGCCACTTCCTTCTCCATTCCAATCTGTTTATATGATTTGGGAAGGAAGATTTTTCAAAGGGACAAATAATCTTTCTTTTTCAAAGAAAAAGATTATTCAAAGAGGAGAAAGTTGACCCCCCACTGAATTTCTGTTTTCTATGTTACTCCATTGCTATCACTAGCATGGGGAATGTCTGTTCTACAACCAGTTCATGTGAAGGCAAAGTTCTCATCTCTTTTTACCCTCTCAACTTCCCATTGCTACCTTGGGTGGGTACATATGATGTCCTCATCGTATCCCATATACTTCTCATCTGAATGTATCAACTTTCTGTCCCACAGAGGAAAATGGGGGCTTATCACTACTGGTAAGAACACGAACGTTGGTGTTATATTCATGTTGGTCCAAATCTCTGCTTCTCCACTCAGAAGCTGTGTGCCTCTAAGCAAATTAATCTTTCTTAAAATGGAGTGTTAATATGGGGAAACAGTGGAAACAGTGTCAGACTTTATTTTTGGGGGCTCCAAAATCACTGCACATGGTGACTGCAGCCATGAAATTAAAAGACACTTACTCCTTGGAAGAAAAGTTATGACCAACCTAGATAGTATATTCAAAAGCAGAGACTACTTTGCCGACTAAGGTCCGTCTAGTCAAGGCTATGGTTTTTCCTGTGGTCATGTATGGATGTGAGAGTTGGAATATGAAGAAGGCTGAGCACCGAAGAATTGATGGTTTTGAACTGTGGTGTTGGAGAAGACTCTTGAGAGTCCCTTGGACTGCAAGGAGATCCAACCAGTCCATTCTGAAGGAGATCAACCCTGGGATTTCTTTGGAAGGAATGATGCTAAAGCTGAAACTCCAGTACTTTGGCCACCTCATGCAAAGTGTTGACTCATTGGAAAAGACTCTGATAATGGGAGGGATTGGGGTCAGGAGGAGAAGGGGACGACAGAGGATGAGATGGCTGGATGGCATCACGGACTCGATGGACGTGAGTCTGAGTGAGCTCCGGGAGTTGGTGATGAACAGGGAGGCCTGGCGTGCTGCGATTCATGGGGTCGCAAAGAGTCGGACGCGACTGAGTGACTGAACTGAACTGAACTGAACTGAATAATGCCTCCTTCAGAGTAAATAGTTGTGATGCTTAAGAGAGACATGGCATACAAAAAGCACTAGGCCCAGTGCCTGACACATAATAAAGAGAAGTTAATGTTAGCAATGAGGCAGGGGACCTCAGCAATGACCTGTGTGCCCTCCTCAGCAAGAGGGACGGTAGGCCATGGTGTCCTCTGTCACAGCAGCCCACCGTTGCTCGTGATGACACTGTGACTCACTGCATCAGGGGAGTGACCTGCCTTTGTCCGCAAAGTGCTTTAACATGAGAAAGTCTCTGATTTCCCTGGGCTGAGTTTGATGTCAATAAGGATGTAGGTCTAATGGTTTCCCGTGTGTGCAGTCGTCTCTGTTACCCTACCGTGCTGGGACCTATGAAAATGTGAGTGACATGCTGAGTGGCATTATTTTTGTACTATAGAGACCCAGAAACATTGTGAGTCATTTGAGAAGCTGGTGCATTTGTGGCTTCCGATAGGAACTGTAAAGTGAAATAGCATTCTGGTCAGAGCACTAGAGAGGCTGAGCATACTGGTTTTTTGTTGGCATGCTGAAAATACATTTTTCTAAATGTTCTCAGACTTCCGTGACTAAGGGTAGCTTGGCAGAAAGGGGTCCTTCGGTTTTGCTCCATCAAGGCCACGGTGCTGAGCTTTTCTGTGTAGGAACTCAGAACGCATCAAGTGCTGTATCACCGCAGTGTCAGATAATTGTCCAGGGTTTGGGAGGTTCTGCTTATAAAAACACCACCACCTCTTCCGAGCAGTCACGCCTCTGTGTTATTTTCCGTTGCCTCTTTTCCCTCTGCTCCTGCTGTTTTCCCAGCCCCTTTTTGGATTTATTAGCCATTGCCTACAAAGTGTCAGTAACTCCCCGCTGCGAATGGCAGAGACCTCGCCAGGTGGACCCTTCTCAGATTTCCCTGAAACTGGAGAGAGTAACCACCCGCACTCTCATTTTCTCCACGGCTCCCTCTCAGTGGACAGCTTCCCTGACGTTTAACTTGATCAAGTTGTTAGTAAAATAAACAGCGTGCGCCACGACCCTCAGTCTCAACCTGCCCACCCTCTTTTCACCTCACTGTTTGGAGAGGAAACTCAGAGTTGCTGTGGATAATAAAGATGAGGACTAAGATGTGTCTTTGCTTGTGGCCAGTTACACCCAGTCCTGATCACTGAGCTCTGAGTGGGTAGACAGCTGTGTGCCATGTGTTACCAAACATGTGGAACTCTTGTTGTAAGACACACTATTATTTGAGGTACAGTCAAGGGGGGAAAAAAAGCAATTAAACTGAGACACCATCATTTTTAAGACACATCCCAATTTCAGAGATGTTAAAGTGTGCTGGAAAAATGTGTCTCTTAAAGGAGATGGAATGCTGTGAGAACTGATTCAAATGGACTATCCCCCTGGTTACTGTTGCTCCCCTCTCTCGCCCCATACTCAACGCAGCTGATGGACGGCTGAGTCCATGTATTTTCAGCTCAACCTTGCATGTTATTTGTGTGCTCTGTGTTATGCATGAAGTTATAGGACTGAGTTTAGGCCAAGTCATGAAAGCCCTTTCAACTACAATGTAAGTCTTATAAGTTTCTGACAAAGACTCCAGGTGTTTTCTTTGGGTCATCCTGGACATAAGGGTCCTGTTCCCTTTTGAAGGGGTGATGAAGTGTTGACTGAGGGACACGGGGGGTTTCTGCAGGCCCTCCCTGCCCCAGCCCATTCATGATGGCATGATGGCAAGGAGAAAATCTCCAACTCTGCTAAATTCATGCCCCTAGTTATCCGTTTTCTAGTGAACATCATGCTTAGGTTTATGGGGTACTCACTGCTTCCTCTCCAGTCCAGAAAGGCAACATCAGACATTATTGATGACTTTAATTTTATTCAAGATTCTACCTAATTATTATTCTTTATAATCTGAATGACTTCTAAGCAAGTGCTGTTCTTAATGCGGTAATAATTTTATCAATGGGGTGGTAGTATTTCTTTTCCTGTTGAAGACCGTTAGATTTTAGAGAAAACTTTCTCAGCAGATAAAGTAAGCAAAAAAAGTGATTGAAACTTTGTTTGTACTAGTAAAAATATGGCATTTTCTCTCACACTTACACCATTTTCTTGCTTTCTTTCAGTTTTTGGGAATAGCATTTCTTGGAATCGGACTCTGGGCGTGGAATGAAAAAGTAAGTCAAACATCATTAAAATGCACACACTTTGTTTGTAAGAAGCTGCATGTTATCTGCTGTCTCTTCCTCTTTGTTTTTTTTTTTTTTTTTCATTTTGAAGAGATTATATTTTTATTGACTTTAAGTTTTTTTTTTTTTAAATTTTATTTTTACTTTATTTTACTTTACAGTACCGTACTGGTTTTGCCATACATTGTATTCCATACGTGTCAATTTTGCCATACAAAGACATGATTCATGTCTTTTTCCTCTTTGATGATTGCCAAGTGTATGGAAACATGGCTCTTTAATGAAAAAGTACCACTGAAAAATAATGTCACAGTTCAAAGACTCAAGAATGGAGCCTAAATTGGTCATTGCACCAAAATAATTACAGAAGTAACAACACACGTGCATAACACAGAATGTGTAATTGGAATTTTATCAGTTAGCTGGAGAGACATGTTCCCATGGAACAGGGCGTCACTCTGACACAAGAATTTCAATAATGCATATAAATAATACTAAAAATACTAAATAAGCACCTGGAGCCTTTTTTTCTCTTTTACTTTTTAAAAAACACTTTGGAAGATTATTCAAGCCATGAAGATTATATTTGAGTGTGAACATAATGTGCTAAGCTATTAGCATGTGGTACTAATGGAGGAAACTAGATACAGTTCATGTTTGAAAATCAGATAAACTTATCAGAGTTGCTCAAGAGTGTGAACACTTGTGTGCTGATTGGAAATGTTAAGGAATATCCAAACTTTGTCAACAACTATTGCACAGTAAAAGAATAAATCTGAATCTATGGAGAAGGCTATATGAAAACACAATGTTCTGGGTCGTTTATTATGTAAATAACATCCTCACGACAACACTGCCCTGTGTCCATTCCTCCACTTCCCTTCCCATCCATACCTTTTAAGTTTTTTTCTGCAGCTTTTCCTTCTGACGCCAAGCAGTGGGATTAAAAAATAAATGCATACTCCTTTTTTCTTCCTTCTTTGGACATGAGATCATTGGCAGCATTTTATCTGTTCTCGTATTTGGCTACACAGTAAAGCTCTATCATCCCCCACCTATGAGAGTGAGGGGAGTGCATGGATTGGTTAAAAGTTGTAAACTAAGACGTTAGCTGAAAATTTCCCAGAAGACCATTCTCTTATCACATTGACATTTCACCCTCTGAGCTTGACCAAGGCCTGGAGTCAGGCATTCCTTTGAAGTGGTCTATGTATTAGGAAAGGAGAGAAAAACAAAGTCCAGCAAACAAAAGCCCTTCAGCTGCAAGAAGGCATTTCCACAAGTAAAACAATGTTTAGATAGATTGTATCCCGTAAAACTCAAAGTAAATCCAGTTTGAAATTGAACCGCCATCTGTTTATTTTCAGAATACTTGTACAGATTGTGAAATGTTTATGGAAAATGAACCACCTTCCAGCAACCTTATGAGGAAGAGTGGTGACTATATGTCAAGGGAAACAAATTAAGTTCCAAAAACAGAATTTTATCTCCAGAAACTTTTCTGTTGAATAACTGACCTTCTTTTGGATTATGATCAGCTTCTGTGTTGATCCCTTTACAAACTTGAAGGTTTGTATTGGTGGAATCTCAGAAAGTCCACTTTTAGAAGCCCTCTGTTTGGTTCAGGGCCAGATCATATAGCTTTGTATAACTCTCCTTTAATCAGTCTATTTCTATCTGCTCTGAAAAGATGCTGGAAGGCATTATATGAACTAATTGTCTGTTCTAGCAATAAACAGACAATATGTTGTTTTGAAGGTTTTTCTCTTGGTGAAATATAATTATCCTTTTGTCTCATCAGTCATCCTGATGTGTCTCTTCTTTGATAAAATCACAAAATTCTAAAACCGACAGTATCATACAAACATCAGAGCAAGGGGATGGTGTGGTCTCTAGGGAGGGATGAAATAGCAGTTCCCTCCTTTTTCAGGGCTGGTATCAGCAGAGGTAAGGCTTCTCTGCAGAGCTTCTCCTCTTGGCCAGGGTTGCCCAGCTACTGTGTAGCAGAACTCTGTGAGCTGGGACTACGCAGAGGTAGCGGAGGGTAAAGGACATGTAACAGCTCAGTATGGTGCACACTGGCCATGTGTTTGGGCCCTGAGTCTGGGGGTGAGGATGCAGCAGCAAATGATGCTGAGTCCCTGTCCCGTGGGGCTTGTTTTTAGTGGAGGCACCAGCAGTTAACTAGCCAAGAACACGTGTGCAGGTGTGGATGAGTGCTGAGAAACGCAAGGTACAGAGTAAGGGCTACTTAAAGAGTGGTGGGGAAGAGGTCTTTCTTACTTTTTATTAATTTGTTTTTGGCTGTGTTCGGTCTTTGTCGCTGTGCGGGCTTTTCTCTAGTTGTAGTGAGCGGGGGCTGCTCTCCAATTGCAGTGCCGCGGCTTCTCTTGTGGAGCACAGGCTCTAGGGCACATGGGCTGCAGAAGTTGCAGGTCGTGCGCTTCGTAGTTACGGCGCCTGGGCTTTAGAGCGCAGGCTCAGTAGTTGTGGTGCATGGATTTAGTTGCTCTGAGGCATGTGGAATCCTCCTGGACCGGGGATCAGACCTGTTTCTCTTGTTTTGGCAGGTGGGTTCTTCACCACTGAGCCACCAATGAAGCCCCGAAAGGGACCTCTTTTAGATAGAGCACTTGGGGACGGCCTCCCTGACAAGAGGGCGCTGGAGCAGAGGCCTGGATGAAGTAGAGGGGTCTGCAGAGCACTGGGGGAGTAGCATTGTAGGCAGAAGAAATGGCAAGTCCAGTGGCCCTGAGTCAGGCACGTAGCGATTCCGAGCAACAGGAAGAAGGCCAGCAGGAAGGGAGAGCTAGATATAAGGCAGGTGGCCAGAGAGGCAGGCAGAGCCAGGAGGGGCAGGGGCCTGTGGAGGCTGAATGAGAGGAAGTTACCCGGGCATTAAGGGAGTGTCCTAGTCCGGCTTTTAAGATCACTCTGGTTGCCATGAGGGGGAAAAAAAGCACAACTCTGGGGCTGAAAGACCAGAGTTCAATACTGACTCCTTTCTTTGCCGTCAGTGTGACTTTGGGCAAGTGGTTTAGCGTCTCTGGGTACCCTTCCCTGGTTTATGCAAAGGACACTCGTGTCAGCTTGTGGGGTTGCTGTGAGGATGAAGTGGGGTGGCTCCCCACACTGGGCCTGGTGTAAGGTACATGCTTTCTGGGACATGGTTCCCTTCCTTGGATGCCCTGGTGGAGTGTGTCCGCTTCTACATGGGCACCAGCACAGAATGGGGGCTTTGGGAGCTGCCTCAGATTTTAGGAGCATTCCAGGCTCTGATCTGTGGACTGAGAATCAGCTTTGTTCTGGGGTCTCTTAAGGAGGGTGTGATGTTCATTGATTGACTTGGTAGCTGCAGAGGCTGCTCCGCTGAAGCCCTTGGGGATAAGTTCTAAGCTAGACCAGGCCACTGCTGGGATGATGTTCTGAGGTGAACCGCAGCCGGCCGAGGGTGACGGCCGCGTGCACCTGCAGGGCGGCTCACACCAGCCTGTGAATCAGTAAATCCCCCCAACGGAGATGTGGTGACATTTACTTGAAAAGAGGCCCAGAGGGTAAATCCCTAAACTGGGTCACGGCTGGAAGGATCATATTTCTTTAATAGATGGGGTTTTGCACATTTTTATGTGGAGCACAGAAACATTGGAGGCAAAAATCATTAAAAATACCAGGCTGAGATTTAGGACTAATATTACAGTTGAATATTAGACTTAATAATTAAATAATACATTTAATCTAGCTTCCAGATCACCATCAAGATGCAAAGGATGAATGTGTCTCCAGGGGAAACTGGTTTATGTGCAGTTTTTCAGAAATCATAGGATCTGCAATTTTAGAAGGAACGTTAAGAGTCACATTGCATGGATTACCGCCACAACAAGCTTGGCAGCGTCCGTCAGTAATCACCTCATCCATTCAAACAACATTCTTGAGCAGACAGCATGGGGCATGGCTTGCGCTGGATTCTGGGCATGTAATTCCTCAGGGAGTGCATGTTCTAGGATGGGCGTGCATATATACATAAACTATGAGTGCTAGTTTGTTCTAGGACGGGCGTGCTTATATACATAAACTACACTTCAGTCATGTCCGATGCTTGCGACCCCACGGACTGAGGCCTGCTAGGCTCCTCTGTCCATGGGATTCTCCAGGCAAGAATACTGGAGTGAGTTGCCATTTCCTCCTCCAGAGGATCTATAAATAAAGTAATAAAATTGCAGTTTGTGCTAATTTGGAGTGTATAGAAGTTGAACAGTTCCTGGGGCAAAGCACTCACCACTTTTCTCTGGGTTCCTCTTACTATTAGAAAGACCTTCCTCCTGCCAAATTAGAATCATGTCCTACTGGTTTTCATTCATGGAATGTAGGTCTGCCCCATTGGGTCCCATTGTAAGCCCTTCTCTGTATTTAATCCTTGGTGTGTTTCCTTGTGAGTTTCCAGGCTCTGGCGGAGGTGGGGGATCCCTCTGCCATCTTGATCTCGCTCCTCTGACCTCCCTATGGGTCCTCTTCTCCAGGGAGAGGATGTTTTAGGGGCCGTGGAGGGTATGGCCAGATCACGTCTCCTCTCTCCTGTCTGCTCTCAGTACCACTTGAGGTCACACAGTGTATCACTGAGTGATCTCAGGTTGGTCCAGGTCCAGCTGGGTTTCCTCCCTCCATCTAACATCTGGCTGATTTTCAGAGGCAGATTCAAGAGTCCAGATTGCCCCAGGTCTGTTCTACCTGTCTGTCTACCTTGCAGAGATTGCTCTGGAGCTGGAAGCTCTGTGCTCTGTCAACCAGCACATTCCCCACTCCGCTCAGTTTGGTTTTAGCCGTACTTTTGATCAACATCCTCGCTCAAGTCTCCTTTTAACTCTTCCTTTAACTCCTTGCTCCAGTGCTACCTGGCAAATTCGGATTCAGTAGGTCTGGGGTGTGGACACCTGGAGGCTCTGTTTTACAAGCTTCCTGTATTATTCTGATTGCAGTCAAGTATAGTTATCAATGATAGAAGGCAGTGACATATTGAGCAGGCTGAGGACAGAACCCAGTGACATGTCACTGGAAATTTCCTTTGGGGTTGACATCATTGACTTGCTTGTGCCCTTGGGTGTCATTAGTCAAGGAGTCTCTAATCCATCTACTTGTCATTGTATCAGACTGTCTTTCTGCATCTTGTCTTTTCTCTGAATAACTAGCCTAGGACTCATATGAACCTGGCTGGCACTTTCTCATTGAACATCATTTTCTTGCCCAGGTACCCAGAAACCTTTATCAGTCAATTGAGGACTGAGGCATGTTTAATCATTGTTCTCTTCTAGGAACACTTTGCTACTTGGCTTCCAAGATCCATCACATTCTTGGGTTTCATACCTCATTAGCAGTGCCTTCTCATACTTGTTTGCTAAGTCCAGCTTCCTCTTGAACTTCTGAATTCTGGAGAAATCCCTTGTTTCTCTTCACTCATGCTCTGGGAGTTCTTGTTCAGGCTCAAGGCCTCAAGCATCATTGATCACTGATGGCTTCCAAATTTACATCTGTGGTCCTGCCCTCTTCTGAACCCCAGCCTCATGCCCAGCATCTCTGCTGAAAGGCCAGCAAGGCTTCTGAAGCTTCATAGCCCAGAGAAACACTCCTGATTTCTCCCCTCACACCTTCTCTTCCCAGTTGCAGGAGATGGCGGCTCGGTCCTCTTCACTTGCCTGGGTGTTCTTGACACCCTTGTCTGTTCTTCTCATACTGCATTCAGTCTGTCAGCAAACACTGTCAGCTGTGTTTTGAAACTGCACTGAGAATATTTCTTCCAACCACCTCCATTTCTATACACTAATCTAAGCTGCTACCTTTTGCCTCTGTTAGTGCAGACACCTCTGTTGTTCCCCAGCTTCTGCTCTGTGCCTCCACTCCCAGCCCTGGCCGTCTCCAAACAGCAGCCAAAGTGATTCTTTTATTTTTTATTTTTATTATTACTTTTTCTATTTTTGGCCGCACTCACAGCTTACAAGATCTTAGTTCCTTGACCAGGGTTTGAACCTGGGCTCCCAGCAGTGAAAGCGTGGACTTCTAACCACTGAACTGCCAGGGAATTCTCCAGAGTGATTCTTTCAAGCATAAGGCAGAATCCTGTCGCGTCTCTACTTCAAGCCCTCCAGCGCATTTACTGTCTCACTCAAAGCTGAGTACAGTACTGTGTTACTTCCGGGTCCTTCTTTGCCACACTGTGCCCGCCCCCGCCGCCGATGCGCCCCCGCCGCCGATGCGCCCCCGCCCGCTCACCGTCTTGTGTTCCTCCGCCGTCTGGGATGGACCCGCCACCCCGGGGCCTTCGTGCCGCTCGTCCCCTGCGGGGTGCGCTCTTCGCTAGAGGTCCACACAGCTGCTTTCCTCTGCTTCCTGGGCTCCGTGGGCCTCCCTGGCCTGTTTGAAGCAGCCACTCTCACGCTAGTCCCAGCCCCTTTCCCCACTTCCGTGTGCTTTCCCCCCACTCTGTGTTGTCAAAGGACTTACCACTCACACAGATTTTTTTTTTTTTCCCCTAAACAGGGGACTTCTGTTTACTACTACACTCTAGTGCTTAGAACATTACTGACAGGTAATAGACATTCGAGAAACATTGCTTGTGGGAGAATGAATGCGCAAAGGGAAGATGAAAGCATTCTTTCCAGCCCGGGCGCTATCATTCAGACCTCTAGTAAGCATGTTATCAGTTCTTACAGCCTAAAAGGAAGCAAAGTGATCTGTGGTTTCTGGTATCTGATATCGTAGGGGTTCATTCAGTGTTAGAAACAGCAGATTTCTAACATCCAGGGGAAAAAATATTATTTCTAGCATATAAGTGGTAATCTGTGTATGATTGTCTTGACTTCAGAAGAATTGGGGATATCTTCCCTTTTCCGTTTTGCCCAGTGCTTATACCTTTTCCCTGCTTTGTGCGGGATTTTATGCAATTTGAGTTCCCCAATCCAGATTGAACCCTGGGCCCTCGGCAATGGGAGCGAGGAGTCCTAACCACTGGACGGCCCGGGAACTCGCGTGGTAATGCTTTTGACTTAATTCTTAGGTAGGGGCAAGAGGCTGGGTGATAGATCACTAACAGTCGTAAGTAAGGCTGCTGCCCCCAACACTGTTGAGCGCACGGGGGAGACTCGGCTTTTCCAAGTGGGAAAAGTGCGTTTCCCTGGTCCTCAGTGTGAGCTCTTGGTTCTTCCTGCACCTCCTGCCACCGCTTGCACAGCACCAGCCCTCTGGGTGGAGGGGAACCTGGCCTGGCTTGTCTGACCTGGAAGCTCCTTGAGGGCAGGAGCCTCCTGCTTCTTGGCCGCCGGGTGCTCCTGACCACGTGAATGGGAATGTGCGGGAGAGCTGTGTACATGGTGGCAGACCCCCTGGGGTCTCCCTCCCGAGCCCCTTCTCTGGTCTGTCACTGTACTCTCCGGGCCTGGCAGGAGGGAGCTGGGGCACAGGGCTGGCCCTGGCAGGCAGGCTGGCCATGAGAGGACCTCTCTAGCCTTTATCACTTTTCTCCCAGGCTGTCCTGGGCACAAGGGTGAGTCTTTTTCCTGGAGGCCTTCCCCCTGACCACTGTCTGTAATGCCAGTCTCACTTCAGAACCCACCGGTTGCTGCCTGTCACGATTGTACAGTAGGCTCAACTTGGAAGAACTTTCCCAATTTTCCCAGGAAGGGAAAGTTAGACAAGGAGATTCAGTGATTCAAGCAATTCATAACGGTGGTGGTCAAGGTAGCCAGAGGGAAGTGGTAGGTGGAAGCGGTTACCCAGGCAACTTAAAGAGAAAAATGCTTGCCTCCCCTGAGAAAGTACTTGAAGGAGACATTTCTGAGATGCCGAGAATACTTTTGAAGGCTTCATTTCATGGACTGAAATGTAAGTTTGCATCTCTTTCTCAGTTGTCCATGTGATCCCCACAGGTTCTCTGTTGCAGTTGAAAATCTGCAAACTGAACAGCTTTTGTTGAGTACCTGGAAAGTCAGCCTGTGCTCTGAGGTGCTGTAACCAGTATGCTTAGCAGAGGCATGAAATACGTTAGGGGAAAAAACCCTTAATTTTTCTCTTTTTGTATGCCCCTGTAAACTTTGTTGCAGAGAAATTTATCAGGAATGAAAATTCAGGTGGATCAAAAACTGAGTGTCTTTGTTGTCCACCCTCAGATACCGCAGTCCTACCCTGAGTCAGGAAGATGCCCTAGAGGAAGAAATGACATCCCACTCCAATATTCTTGCCTGGAGAAGTCCCATGGACAGAGGAGCCTGTTGACTACAGTCCACAGAGTCGCACAGAGTTGGACATAACTGAAGCAACTTAGCACATATGCATTCTCATTTTAGGCACCAGTCCAGGCCTAGTTATTAGAAATGAAAATACTAGTCAGTCATGTCTGACTCTTTGCAACCCCATGGACTGGTGCCCACCTCTGTCCATGGAATTCTCCAGACAAGAATACTGGAGTGGGTTGCCATTTCCTTCTCCAGGGAATCTTCCCAACCCAGGGATTGAACCCAGGTCTCCTGCACTGTAGGCAGATTCTTTACTATATGAGCCACTAGGGAAGCCCAGTTATTAGACAGGGCTGGATAAAAATTGAAACCCCAAACCTCACTTTGCTTTAAAATGTTTGCCTTGCCTAGCACAGTCAACCTTGGGCCCCTGGAGAGAGGAAGGGGCGAGGCCTTTACCCCCTGTTTCCTCCTGTCCCCCCTCCCCGATCCCCCAAAGGTTTCTCTCCCACTTCCTGCCAGGGCAGAAACGTGGGTGCAGCTTTGCTCTCTGAGCCTGGCAGGTGGTAAAGGGGATGATGCCTTGGCCCTTTTGAAGTTTCCCCAAGAGTCCCTCTGCCTTGCAGTTCCCCTCCGCTGGGTGGGCATCCCCGTTCTAGGTGGCCACCCAGTACCCCTGCCTAGACCTGGTGTCTCCGAGCTTCCTCAGGGATCCTCTTGAAACTTCGTTACTAGGTTTTGGATGAAAAGAAATCTGCTCCCTTATCTAGGAAGTGGAGTCACACAGCACAGCAGCTGCTTTCTCCAGAGAAATCTCATCCCATAACCCAGCCCCTCACCCCCTTGATTTCACTGAGGTGTGCAAGAGAAGGAAGTTCTTTGCTTCGTGGTGTGTGTGTCTGTGTGTGTGTGCACGCACACAGTAGGAGGTCATCTCCTATTCACTTGGGTTTTCAGATCGTGACCAGTAAAGTCTGAGGTAAGACTATCATATTTTTCTTAACATTTTAGAGACAGGTATATGTTTCCCAGGTGGTGCTAGTGGTAAAGAACCTGCCTGCCAATGCAGGAGACATAAGAGACTTGGGTTTGATCCCTGGTCAGGAAGATCCCCTGGAGAAGGGCATGGCCACCCACTCCAGTATTCATGCCTGGAGAACCCATGGACAGAGGAGCCTGATGGGCTATAGTCCATAGTGTTGCAAGGACTTGGACGCGACTGAAGGACTTAGCACGCATGCACGCACATATGATGTCACGCTGGAAACAAGAACAGTCTTGCCCACTGCTGCTTTTTCTCTTCAGACAGTAGAGCATTGTGGTTGGAACGCTGCTCTGGGCTCAAACGCCTGCTCTGCCACTTTCTCACCTGGGTCGCCTGGCAAGTTACTCCGTCTCTGGGTCTGTGTCCTGCCATGGAAAATAGTCGTACCTGGAAAATTAACTGTGAGGGGGAAATTATCCAGGTAGCTCTGAGCCTGGCAGAGTCAGCGCTCAGTCGTGTAGCTCTTACGTGGCTTTCATCCCGCAATTCAGCATCACCACAGCGCCTCCCAGCAGCTTCCTTAGCCTCTACCTGCTGCCCAAGGAGTGAGCTTTCTGAATTCACATGTGACCCTCCTCTGCTCAGAATGGCTTCAGAGTCAAACCCAGCCATGCTCCGCCAGCCTCTGTCTCCTCTCACCACTTGTGACAGTCACGTGTACACCCCATGGTGGGCCGGGTCCTGCCACTTTGTCTCTGCCCTTGCTGACATGACCTCTGCCCCTCCTGTGTACACTCATGTAACACACACTAATACCTCTTCCCCGAACCCTCATACTAACCTGTCCCCCCTCTAGACTAGCTTCTGAGGGTGTCCCCATACGTTCACTGTGAATATCCATGACTTGCACAGTACCTGGCACCTCTCAGGTGATTCCCAGGAAACTGTTTGCTCAGGAACTGAATGAGTTGTGCATCTCTGAAGCTCTAGGATACAGTGATCACCTACTACTACATTAGACTTTCGTTTGTTGTTTGGGTTTTTTTTTTTTTTTTGCTTTAGTTGCAGGGACACTGTGATCAGAGCCTTTAATTACATATTTCAGTTTAAACTTTTTACTTAGGAATATTCTGGATATGTTTCTCATCTTCTGCACATGGACACGAAATACCTGGAGAGTGGCTCGGAACATGCTGGGTTTTTGAAAAATGACACTTTTGCAGGTGGCTGTGTTTCCTTGTTCGAAGAGGCAGTTGCTCCACCCAGGTGGCGGTGGTGGTGGTGGTTTCCTGGCCAGAGTGTGGTACCAGCGAGGGCACCACACCGCTGACCTCCCCCTCGGAGGCTCGGTTGCAGGATTTTCTGGAGCCCTGAGAGATGACTCTCTCTCTCCTTTCTCACCACAAAAGCAGGTCATGGCCATTTTTTATCTTCAAGAAAGGATTACTTGAATCTCACCATGACCTTTTCTGACAAGAAAAATACGGGAAACCACATGTCTTGAAAGTGTCTGGTCTTCCTTTGACCTCGTGTCTCTTTGCCAGGCTGTGAGTTATGCTGCCCTGCGCCCTTACATCTCCCTGAGCTGCTCAGGTCCCAGCAAGCTCCTGTCTCTCTACATCCTCTCCCTGGATTCGGCAGAAGTTCCTTTGACAGACAGGGGCTCTGGGGTGTGCAGAGCAACTTTCTCCTGTAACATCTGTAGAGGATCTCTGATGACTTCTTGGGGGCAGGTGGCCCTGTGGCCCAGCTTGGACTTCCTGTGGTCATTGTCACCAGCTTTCCAGGACCACCCCCTCCAAGTAGCTCATTTTCTTGAAACTGTCCTGTCTTGGCATTCTTTCTCAAGTAGGGAAATGCTGCTCCCCCTCTTACTCTAGGAAAACTGGTGCCCGTTTCACCCAGTGTAGTGTAGAGAGGGTGGGCCAGGCGGGACGCAGGATCATAAATCTCAAAGGGGCCCATCTGGCCTGGCTGTGCCTGCACATTCCATAGGCTTGTCTCTCTGTTTCTCATCCAGCCGCTGGAAGGAATGTGCTCGTATATGCCAAAGCAGAAGAGTCCCAGACCTTAGGGGCTTATTGATGCTATTTTTGCTTTTTTTTTTTTTCTGTGTGAGTTGAGAGAAAAGAAAGTGAAGCTTGCCAGGTGGCACACACAGGCCGCTCTGTGCTGCTGGGGAAAACCACAGATACTCCTGAGGTTGATGGGTTTGAAACCCTTCTGGAGCTTTGCTTGCATGTTCATATCTGCACATGTGTAGAAACCTCTTACCGGAAGAAACAGTAACACTCAGAACATAGTCCTTGATTGCAGAACCCTGGGAAGAAATGACTTAAATTCCAGAGATTATTGAATGCATGAGGTGCTGATGAGGAGATGGAAGTTGGAGGGAAGATGGGCTGGTTTTTCACATCCTGACTGAGACGCACCAGGGTCTTCTCGGGTGGTGCTAGTGGTAAAGAACCCACCGCCAAAGCGGGAGATGTAAGAGAGAGGAGTTCGATCCCAGGGTAGGAAGTTCCCTTGGAGGAGAACACAGCAACCCACTCCAGTATTCTTGCTGGAGAATCCCCTGGACGGAGGAGCCTGATGGGCTACGGTCCATGGAGTTGCACAGAGTCGGACGCAGCTGCAATGACTGAGCGCACACACTGAGACATAGCAGGCCATAGACCCCTGAAGGGTGAGCCCTCACGGGGAATGGGACGTGGTTTAGTAACTGGAAAGTCATCTGGGAGCCGTGACTCTCTGGTGACCAGAGTGCCTGGTCGAGTTTCCAAGCAGCAGTGGTGCCCCTGGCCTGGTTGAGGTGTGTAATCTCGGCCACGTGGCGGCTGACCTGCGCCTGGCTGCTTCTCTCTGCTCTCTCCTCTGCTTCACCGCTTCTTTGTACCCTTGGCTCCCACCCCCTCGTGGCTTCTGCTTACTCCTGACCTCTCTCCCCCTTTTGCCTTTACTCTGAGTGCCTTTCAGGTGACTTCTCATTTCTCGAGAAAGAAGGTTGATTGGCAGATCAGTTCCTCCCACCTCCTTAAGACATCATCCTATGTGGGCGTGGCTTTCTTGGAAGTGGGTCAGGCAGGCCAAGTGCCAGAGCAAAATAGATTTCTCTCCAAAGCTGTTGGTTAGAGGCCCCTCCAGCGTGCTTCTATAGCAGCGGTCCCCGACATTTTGGGCACCAGGGACTGGTTTCGTGGAAGACAGTTTTTCCACGGGATGGGCTGGGGCCGGGGGATGGTATGGTTCAGGCGGTAGTGCAGTGATGACGGAGTGGCACAAAGAAGCTTTGCTTGCTTGCTTCTTGCTGTGTGGCCCCAGTTCCTAACAGGCTGTGAGCCAGTGACTCTGTTCTATAGCATCCGCTGTCATCCTCTTGGTCCAGTATAGTAGTGATGAAATGATGATGCTGATCAACTTTGATTGAATTCTAATTATTTGCCAAAGACGTAGCCTAATATTTGAACTTACTTGGATTATTTTCTACATCCTCATAGTAACCTTATGATGTAGGGTACCATTTCACAGATGTGGAGATTGAGGTTTAGACAGGTTTGGTAACTTAACCAAGCTCACTCAAGTAGTAAGTAGTGTAACTGAAATTCAGGACAACGTAGTCTATATTGCAGCATCCTCTCTGTCTGTCCCACATTTAACCCTTGTCTGTTGTTCGGTTGCCAAGTCGTGTCCAACTATTTGTGACCCCATGGGCTGCAGCACGTCAGGATTCCCTGTCCCTCACCATCTCCTGGAGTTTGCCCAAGTTCATGTCCATTGCATCAGTGATGCCATCCAGCCATCTCATCCTCTGAGGCCCTCTTCTCCTTCTTCAATCTTTCCCAGCATTGGGGTCTTTTTCAAGGAGTCCGTTCTTCACATCAGGTGGCCAAAGTATTAGAGCTTTAGCTTCAGCATCAGTCCTTCCAATGAATATGCAGGACTGATTTCCTTTAGGATGGACTGGTTTGAGCTCCTTGTTGTCCCAGGGACTCTCAGGAGTATTCTCCAGCACCATAGTTTGAAAGCATCAATTCTTTGACACTCAGCCTTCTTTATGGTCCACCTCTCACATCCATACATGACTACTGGAAAGACCATAGCCTTGACTATACAGACCTTTGTTGGCAAAGTGATGTCTTTGCTTTTTAAGACACTGTCTAGGTCTGTCATAGCTCTTGCCTGAAGTGAAAGTAGCTCAGTTGTGTCTGACTCTGTGATCCCATGGACTGTACAGTCCATGGAATTTTCCAGGCCAGAATACTGGAGTGGGTTGCCATTTCCTTCTCCAGGGGATCTTCTCAACCTAGGGATCAAACCCAGCTCTTGTCTATAGACTACCCCTTTTGCTGGATTCCAGGGGAAATTGCAGGTGAGCCAGGGAGCTTGAGTACAGGGTGGTTTGTGCAGAAGGAGACTGGAATGCTCTCTGCCACACCCTAGAGCAGGCTTGTCTGAGTGGCTGGAATTTCATCTCCCTTGTATGGCTTCCCTGGTGGCTCAGATGGTAAAGCGTCTCTCTACAATGTGGGAGACCTGGGTTTGAGCCCTGGGTTGGGAAGATCCCCTGGAGAAGGGAATGGCAACCCACTCCAGGACTATTGCCTGGAAAATCCCATGGACAGAGGAGCCTGGTAGGCTACAGGCCATGGGCTCACAAAGAGTCGGACACGACTGAGCAACTTCACTTTCTTTCTTTCACTTTGTATGGTGACAGATGCTCATCAGTACGTTTCTTGTTTGTTGACTCTCTCAAATTCTGTTATAATGATATTGCCTCAGCTGTGTTCCATTAATGTATCTTATTTCTTAGACACCTATTGGTCTCCTTGCTTAGTTCTGCGAGATACTGTCTAGTACTTCAGGGATAGTGGAAATCTCCTCTTTTCACTGGTGAATCATCACTTGAAAGCTCCAGATTGATACGCCAAGAGCTAGTTGTCTTATAGCCAATTTGTGGACTGGCTAATCTGCTGAAAGTATTTGTTTCAACTTTTTAAATTGGCCGCTGTTCATTTTGTCTTTATAGCAGCACTTTGTTATGGTCAATTTGTTTTTGCTTCTGCTGCCTGCTGCAGCAACAGCTGTAGACTTGGAGATGACTGAGAGTCACAAGATTATAGATACAGGTATAGATAGTATGGGCTTCCCCCATAGCTCAGTTGATAAAGAATCTGCCAGCAATGCAGGAAACCCCAGTTCGATTTCTGGGTTGATCCGTTGGAGAAGGGATAGGCTACCCACTCCAGTATTCTTGGGCCTCCCTTGTGGCTCAGCTGGTAAAGAATCCGCCTGCAATGGGGGAGACCTGGGTTTGTTTGATCCCCGGGTTGGGAAGATCCCCTGGAGAAGGGAAAGGCTACCCACTCCAGTATTCTGGCCTGGAGAATTCCACGGACTATAGTCCACAGGGTTGCAAAGAGTCAGACATGATGGAGCGACGTTCACTTTCACGTAGATAGTATGAATATGAAGAATTCTTATGAGTGCTCATTTATACTAACTTTTCTTAATATAATCTTAATATATTAACAGGCTTCCCAGGTGGGGCCATGATATAGAACCCACCTACCAATGCAGGAGGCGTAAGAGAAAGGGGTTCAGTCCCTGGGTTGGCAAGATTTCCTGGAGGAGGACTTGGCACCACACTCCAGTATTCTTGCCTGGAGAATCCCTTGGACAGAGATTTGCAAAGAGTCTGACATGACTGAAGTGACTTAGCATGCATGCAATGTGTTAACAAAGAGTATGTATATAGGGAATCCACCTATATTCTTGAGACTGTGGTCTCTGAATATATTCTTCTTGTGACCTGCAGTCTTGGTCTCTGGCTTTCTCTCTCATTCTGCCTCTTTCCTTTCCTGTCTTCGCTGCTGCTATTCAGATTTTCACCTTCACATCAGCCATCACAAATGACTCAAGGAGCAAGTGCATGCGGACAGCTACTCTGCTTCTCATCCATTTATCCTTATGCCAAGTAGATTCCACTTCGGAGGATATTTTCTGAGCTTACACACAAAATCTAGTGCCCTTGACGTCTTTAACTCCCAGGGCTTTGCTGCAGGATACACGCAGGAGGAAGAGGAGGGCTTCCTAGTGGGGTGCACATGCAGGCTGTGTGTGTTCTTCTCACATCAGCAGTAGTCTAGGGTGCAAAGGAGGGCAGCCAGGTAACATTTTGTATCAGTTTATTTTTTTCAATAAGTTTGAGTTTTAAAAAGTTGGTACTTAAACCCAAGGACGGAACACTCAAGTCAATATGGAAAACTAGAGCTGAAATCATGTCCGGATTGTCGGTGACATAGACAAAACCTAAAAGTTCCTTCCATAACGGCTTGTTTCATAAATGATGCTGAGTTGATAGTGAGTCAACATGAATGAGACTATTTACACTGACTCAGTTGCTGTGTGGACTGGAAATATCAACTGGCTGAGGAAAGGTATCCTTAAATCTAACACCTTCCCATCCCACCTCCCATCTGTAAATTGGGAGCTTTAGTTTTTGTGTGTTTTTTTTTTTAAATAAAAACTCAAATGGATAAATTTTGTTTCTTTTTTATCCTTCTTTTTTAATTGAAGGATAATTACAGTACTGTGTTGGTTTCTGCCAAACATCAACTTGAACTAGCCAGCCATAGGTATACCTATGTCCCCTCCCTCCTGAACCTCCCTCCCACCTCCTACCCCTTCCTGCCCCTCTAGGCTGTCAAGAGCCCCAGTCTGAGTTCCCTGCATCATACAGCAAATTCCCACTGGCTATCTATTTTACGCATGTTAGTGTATATGTTTCCATGCTGCTCTCTCCAGAGAGCCTTAGTTTTGGTTGTGCTTGTGTGTGTCTGTGTATGTGCCCATACATGCAGCGATAAAGCACAGTGTTTTCGGTGCTTTGTTTTGTTGTGTGGAGCTCCTCAGGTGAAAATCAGCTCCAGATAGAACCTGTTTGTGCAGTCATGGAGTCTAAGGATCCTGAGTGACTTGCAGAACTCATGGTCAGGCCAGGATCTAATATCAGCAGGATTTCTCTCCCTCCTCTCGTTACCCGTTTCTCGCTGCAGACTGACTTTCTCTGCAAAGAGAAAAACGCACAGCACGGGGCTCCAGAGTTGAACCTTTTATAGCTTCCGCCACTAGAGACAGATATTTATTCTAAATCCTGGGTTTGAGGAAGGGGAATTTCAGGCTTTCTGACTCTCACCCAGAGAACTCTTGAGTAGCTCATGGAGTGGGTTTGGGGAGAGTGGACCTTTACAAGGAGGAGGAGGCCCTGTTCCCAGAAGAACAGGGCGGTGCCCTCTTCTAGGTTCCTCGAAGCCTAGGTGTCTGCTGCCAGCGGGCTTGCACATTCCTGAGGATTTACCACAAATCTGAATGTCTATTTTAAATCCCTTGGCTGACTTAACTGTAATCTTAGATTTTTTTTTTTTTTTTTTCCCTTCCGGCTTCTTGTTAACTACAAGCTTGAATTATAATTATTCTTCAGCTGGCATGTTCTAGCACTTCTTACTCATTTGTCAAATTGAGCTTAGCACAATCAAAAGGTCCAGGGAAAGACTCCATCTTTGAGATAGCAGGAGGCTGAGCTGTCTGCTGCCCATCATTTTTGTAATCCTCAGTCTTCGTTGCTACGATTATGTTCAGCTCCTCTTTGGTCGCTCTGTGTCGTTAGAAGCAGTAAGACTGCTTTTCAGTGACTGTTTGGAGGCATTGCACAGGTGGAAAAGTCTTTTTTTCTTATCTCCATTCAGGTAAGCCATCCTAATCCTAAGGAAAAGAAAACTGGGCATTGACTGCCACACTTTGTGTTTTCAGATTTGAGTCGGTTTCCAACAGATAACTACCTGGAATTCATTAAAAATAAAGTTCTTGGTCGTCTTTTCTGTCCTTTGCAGAATTTTATTTCCTCCGAGCTCTCAGTATCTGGCTCCAGCCCTGTCTTTTGCCACAATGTAGGATTAAATGAGTAGGATCTGCAGTCCAGCTCGGGCCCCAAATGATTGTTGTTTCCATGGAAACAGTTGAAGTCCTCTCAATTAAAACTGCCCCTGCAGGCTGGGGAATCTAAAAGTATGAAAATGAGTTTGTCTGAGAAGCCAAATTCTCATATTCCAAATTAAACCCAGAGAGGACAGTGCCCCAGGAATCCACTGACAGTTGGGATCGCACTTTTTTTTTGCCTTTAAGGGAGGGAGTGTCTTGATATTTCAGGCCCAGGTGTGTGTATGTGTATATGTGTGTGTTGGGTTGCTTGTTTTGCTGAATTCCCCAGATAACTGTCCTTGTTATCCATGGAGCTGTTTGTGTACAGCCATGGATCACCAAAGAGTGTTTGGGAACAATCTGATCTTTGCTCAGACTCCGGTGTGAATCACAAACAACAAGCCCATTAAACATGGATGAAATCATAGAATGGTCTTAAAGTTGGAAGGAACCGAAAGGTCAGTAAGTCCCTATTTCCCCTTCACTTGAGAATCCCTCCTGGAGCCCTGCTGACGGAGGTTTACAGCTTTGACTCCCCCATGAGGGGAAGCCTTGGTTTCTCAAGCAGCCTTCTCCAGCCCATGACTGGAGACCTGCTGGCATTAGAAAGGTCTCTATGCTGGAACTGACATCTCTTCCTGTCTCTTCTGGTCTTGGTGCCAGGTAAATTGAATCTACTTCTCCCATAATTAAGTTGACTTTATAAAGTGTAAGAATGTTATCACATAGCCCAAAAGCCCTCTCCTATCCTGGCTGAGTGGGTCTGAAACATCAGGACCTGAGGTATTAACACTCACATTCATAGGCATTTTGAGGGGAGAGGTTGATTTCTCCCCATTGCGCGACCCTCACCACTTACTGTCACTTAGATTTTGTCTGACTTCTCTAGCAATTTTTTTTCCCCCTCAACATCATTTGTGTAGGTGGAGAATTGGTTATGGTATCTCTGTGTTTTCCTTTTTCCCTGTGCAGTATTCATAGTTCAGAACTTGGAACTCTAAGAAACACAAGATTGGATCAAACCATTGGTCTATGCAGTTTCATGAAGGGTGTGGTTGCCTTATATGATGTCAGCCCAGACATTAGTGAATACACCCTACATTCCTAAGTGTTTAATAATCTCTCAGCCCTTCAGTTGTGACTTTATTTAAACTCTGGCCTTTTTCATAAGGTTTAATTGAACATTGTAAGAGTCCTTTATGCTTCACGTGTACTATTATTAACATTCTATTATTGTCCTTAAGGTGGTCCCTGCCCACCCCCGCCCCCCACAAGAAACGAAAACCTTACAAATTCTCTTGTTTGACGTCGCTGCAACTTTAAAATGGGTTAAAACATAAAAACCCTAAACTCCAGTGTTGATTAGTGCTAACTGAGAAGTGCTGGGAAGCAAATACATAGCTTCCATTTGGTAGACAAGGATTATTAAAGTAGGTATTCTCTTCTGGTTCTAAAAAATCAATAGCTGTGAGACCTTCAGCAAGTCACCAGACCTCTCTGTTTCCATTTTCTTCAAGTATAAAAGGAGATGATTGCTTCCTATTCTTCCAGGTTGTTGGGAATGCTTTGAAAACAAATTGTTTAATTTTAAAGGCTTTATAGCAAACTATATCATGGTACTCGGGGGGTATTTTGAGAGCTCAAAACAAATTTAATAAGATAAAAAAAATATTGATGATATTGGATATTTAAAACTCACAGACCTCCACAGTTTCAAAATAACAGTAGCTGGCCTCTGTAAGAATGAATATCAAATATATACCTTCCATTATAGAGAAAAAAAATCTCATATAATTTCTAACATAGATTCTGGGTGGTATTTAATGTGATATCACACTTAAGGAAGAAAAGATTTCAGTAAAGAAGTGGTATTATTTGTGGAGAGATGAAACTACTCTGGGTTCTTTTGGCAGGAGAATAAACAGGTTGCAAGCCGGGAAATAACCTCTGATTTGTAAATCATTTAAATCCCAGTCCTTAAAAAAAGGGGAGTAAGGAAATACCCTAGTAACTCAACATGGGCAGCCCATCAGTACAAATCACCCAAGTGGGCTTTGGGGATATGAGCTTGATGGGGTCTCCTGAAAGTTCAAGGGTAGACCTGAGGTGGGTTTTTCTCTGGGAAACTTTTAGGGTCTCGGGGCTGGGGCTGGCTGCCATGTTAGCTTTAAGATTGCAGCTCTACCCTTATTTCCTGAGAAATGCCAAGGGCTCGGGGCTGGCCCTGGTTTGGCATCTGCATGCCCCGGGGCTGTAAGGATGACTCCTTTTGGGTGTTGAAAGGTGTTTTTCCTACACATCTGTTTTTTACTCAAGACCACTTGTATTTGGAGATACAGAAAGCAAAGGTAACAACCGTATCTTTTCCATACAGGCTCTAGTGACAGTTTCTTGGGATCATGTCTGCGCTTTATATAGTTTTATCAAAAATATGAACCCATCTAGACCTTGGAAAGAAAGTAGGTTTTCTTCTCTTTTTCTTTTCTCTATTTTGTAGCGTTTCTTGACGTGGTGTGACGTGATCAGATCCCCTGTGAAGGTCTTCCTGGGGTGGGGCGGGGAGAGACCATGGCAATCATTTTTTCATGCTGGAAAACTGACCCTGCCTCCCGATGCCCTGTTGTGCATTCTGTCCAACAGGGAGTTCTGTCCAACATCTCTTCCATCACCGATCTCGGCGGCTTTGACCCGGTTTGGCTCTTCCTCGTGGTGGGAGGAGTGATGTTCATCCTGGGATTTGCTGGGTGCATTGGAGCTCTGCGAGAAAACACTTTCCTTCTCAAGTTTGTAAGTACCGTACTCCACTTACACACCGAGAGCCAGACTCTCATCTCACATCAGGAGGACACCCTGTCGAGGCAGGAGTGAGCCACAACCAAAGGCGCTGGCAACACTGTGACTTGGGTAATGCTTCTCTTTTAGGAGAGCACTTTGGATGCCAAGCACCACCCTCCTCTACCCATGTGTCTGCGTGCTAAGTTACTAAGCTGTGTTTGACTGTTTGTGACCCTGTGGACTGTAGCCTTCTGGCTCCTCTGTCCATGGGATTCTCCAGGCAAGAATACTGTGAGTGGGTTGCCATGCCCTTCTCCAGGGGATTTTCTAGACCCAGGGGTTGAACCCATGTCTCTTATGTCTCTTGCATTGGTGGGTGGGTTCTTTATCACTAGCACCACCTGGGAAGCCCCCTCTACCCATGGCTCCTTAATAACATCAGCACCACCATGGAGGTTTTGTACATAGATATCACAAGTTTGCAGTCCAGCCCCGAAAGTAGCTTTAGGACTAAAGTAGGTCTGTATACGTATCTAGTTTTCTTCTTTTGGGTGATTTTTGCCCCCTCTTTTAAGCACATAGTAGAAAGCTGACTGACTTTCAGGTAGTTTGTTCAGAGAAGCCAGACATAAGCCCAGTGGCTATGACTTGTCCAGATTAAATCTGTTAAACAGTAGGTTCTGGTGACCATAGAGAAACAGTAAACACACGTTTCCTGTGTTCTCTGCTGGTGCAAAGGCTGCCTTTGTGTGACCAGCGTAATTTTTAGATCGCTTATAGGATATTTGGTGTGATCTGTGAGCATGAATATTTTTGGAGAAGTTTGACTCAGGGATAGGTAAGTATTAAAAGTCAAGAATGAAAAGAAAAAGCCTCTTCCTTTGGAGATTTCTTCCATAGGCGATCAAAATGGCATGTGCTTCCCTGTGTGTCTCTGAAGTCAGTTTGGTAGGTGTAGTCAGTGGTCAGGAGTGTGCCTGTCTATCCGAAGCTTGGCATTCTGGTGGGTGTCTGTCTTATGGCACAACAGCATCCACTTCCCTCTCCAAGAACAGAAAAGTGAATTTAAATTAAAAAAAACACCTTTCCATGATGAGGGAAGACCATGGGACTTGGCGAGATCTGCATTAGTGTTCCAGCCGCTGTCTCTGGACTCCTCCTCTCCCTCTGCTGATGCAGCAGAAAGGGGCATGTTCCCCTCAAACAAGAGCATCAGCTGGAGCTGGTCCCAACAGCCATGCTGCCTGGGATTCCCATCTTAGCACTTTTGCCATGTCTCCTCTGGCATCTTTTCTTGAATTTCCCTAAGAAAAACAGACTCAGTTTCACCATCTGTGCCCACAGGCTAACTCTTTTTGAATTTCAGCGCCTCTGTCTCAGACAAGGTTCTGGAGGCTGTTTAACTTGAAAGTTCATATAACTCATGCTAACAGGGAAAACCAAGGATTGCCTGGTCCTGTGTACAATTTAATGAGCGCTTGGTTCCCTGTTCTTAATGTGTAGGTCTGTGTTGCAAGTAAAGACTCTTCCTGCAATGCGAGAGAGCTGGGTTCAATCCCTGGGTTGGGAAGACCCCTGGAGAAGGAAATGGCAACCCTCTCTAGTATTCTTGCCTGGAGAATCCCTGTGGACAGAAGGACCTGGCGGGCTACAATCCATGGGGTCACAGACAGTCAGACGTGAACTGAGTGACTAATCACAGCACAACCACGTGTTGCAAATAGTTTTACACACACACACACACACACATTCAGTCACTCACTCACTCACTCACTTTATTCCCCACCTAGTCTTGACATCTGGAGTCCTCAAGAGAGCTTTGTCCTTGATTGTGACCTACCAACCCACCAGTCTTCTTGACATGAGATATTTCTAAATGTTTGAGCTCACCTCACTCAGCTTTTCTATAGCCTCAGTGGTCTCAGATCATATTTACTACTGACCACTATTTTATCAGTGTTAGTCTCCTTTTCCCCTTTAATGTGATTTACTTGCATATGGTTTAGTTTATAAGGGTAGTATCTTTAGTAGATCTGATGATTTTTGTAGTTGAAGATACCAGAGTTAACTGAACAGACAGAAATACATACATTTCTCTAGATTAGCATCTTAATTTATAAAGTCCCACGTTGAAAATGAAGAGAATTGTGTTGTTTCTTGTTTTTTGTTTTTTTTTTTTAAGACTTGGATAATATTTTAAATGCCCTCTCTCTCCACTTAGTACAACAAAACTGGCCTAGAATATGCTTTGAGCAGGAGCTGTGACAGAAGTAGGAAGTAAATGTCAACACAGCTCCAAACAGCCTCAAAGGTTGGATGCCAGAAGGCTAAGAGAACTGCCGAGGGAAATCCAGGAGCTGGGAATGGAGCTTCCTGGCTGACTGGGCCCTGAGATGAAGCCTGTGCGTCAGTCTCTGCCCCATAGGAAATGGGGGAAATTAGCTCACGGCATCCGAGGGAGGCAGATTTCTGCCAAATACTTGAGAATTTTATTTGGACTCAATTTCTGATTATGTACGTTATGATTCATTATGGGAAAACATACCAGAGTGACTGGAAAGTGAACTTGCCTCTATGATGGAGGCAAGGACAGACATCTAATTAATACCTTTGCATGGCCTCTGGCTTGCGTGTACACACCTGTGAACCAGCTATCGTTTTTCTCATTCCTATAGTGTGTTATCTGTTATATTTACATGTGTAGAGTACTCCCTGATAAAGGAGGGAGTTGTTTTATGTGGTGGGGTAGGCACTGTGTGAAAAAGTGATAGGACTTTTTTCTAGATTGAGGAAAGCTTACTTTGAAATTATTGGTACTACTGACGACTGTTAAGAGCTGTTTAGATTCCTTTTCTGGTGAACTCACCAAGGGCCGATAGCCAGGAGCTCCGTGGAACCTGAGGGGCTGAGCTAGAAGGTCTAGCATTGTGGCCTAAACCGTGGAGTCCTAGACTTTGGCAGGCCCTTCTTTCTTCCTTCGAAACCCTCCCTTCCCCTCCCTCTTGCCCCTCCTCCCAGCATTTTGGATAAACACTGTCTAATGTGGAAAGACCTGGCCCCACGGTCCTCTGCGACCCCCAACCCCAATCACAGAAGACTATGGGCTCTTTGGGGCCAGGGCTGTGGTCCTACCTACCCTTGACTCTGCAAGGCCCACCCAGGCCAGGGCCTGCGCTCTCGGGAGCCATTCAGTAGATGTTTGTTAAATTAAAACAAGCATTTTTTAAAAAAATGTTTGTAAGCAAATTGCGACGCTTCCTTTGCACCCCTCGCCAATGTGAGCGCCTTGCTGTCTGCTCGCTGAATGTAGACACAGCAGCAGCTTTCGCGCCTTTGCCCGTCAGCCACTCTCAGTGAGCGGCAGGAGGCCAGCAGAACGGCTGGCCCCAGTGTCACCCTCTCTTTCCTTGTCACCAGAAGTTTACCCTCTGGTCCTTTACAGCTTCATTTCTCATAACCCGTTTGAGCGAAGTAGTTTGCAAAGGGTGAGAATGTGGGGGTGGGAGGAGGCGGAAAGAAGCATGGGCGTGAGCGGGATGTAGATATGACTAAGATGAGGCACTTCTGGGTGTTTTAGATGAAAGGGAAATTTCTCGAGATTTATGGGCAATGACCGTGTATCCTGTGGTCTCCAGCCTTCCTCCTAAATGCTCTTTGTCTACGTCAGCCGGAAGTCTTCCTCTGGCTGCACGTTGATGTTATTTAAAATACCACGAGCCTAGTGCTTCACAAGGGAAGGCTGGCACGGCTCGCATTCCCAAGAAAGTGCTCAAACCAGTGGTTTCATTTTATTTTCATGATGGGAAATTTTGTTCGTGTCACAGCTTACCTCCTCCCCACCCCCTACTCCCCACCAGCTTCCTCTTTGACCTCTTCATCTAAGATGAACACATCTCCTCTTTTACCCTGAGTAGCAGGTGCAAAGGGGAATTAAAAAATGGTGTCCTGAATCCAGAAAAGGAATATATTGCATCCAGAATCAAGGCCATAGTAGCAAATGACAGACAGTCCTAAAAAGTTGGGGTAATTTATCTTTCAGCATTACAAAACCTTACCAGAGGTAGGGGCAGGTCATTGTTCAAGCGTCTGACAAGTGCATTAATCAGGAGAAACTCATTAGGCGTTAATGTGGGTCTAATGAGAAATTCCTATTATCCATGTTTACTTATGGGCTTTGTTGGTTAATTACCAAAATGGAACACCAGAGCCCCTAAAATGTGATTATGAAATGATTTTTAAAAATTCTTTTTTGGAGTGTAATACTCTATTAATGAATCTTAAGAAATTGAAGGTTATCTGCTTTGGGCATGGGTGATAACCCAGTATAATTACAAACCGTTTTAGAAGAAACCATTTAACTGTATATGACCAAAAATAGCACTTATAACTGTTCTCTGTGTGTCTTTTGTTTTAGTTTTCTGTGTTCCTGGGAATTATTTTCTTCCTGGAGCTCACTGCTGGGGTTCTGGCATTTGTTTTCAAAGACTGGATCAAAGACCAGCTGTATTTCTTTATAAACAACAACATCAGAGCATACAGGGATGACATAGATTTGCAGAACCTCATAGACTTCACCCAGGAATATGTAAGTTTAAATTTGGCTTATTTTCAGGTTGAAAGCCGTCATGGAAGGATGAACCCAATGAATGTTCCTCCTGGCTTCTGTGTCTGCCAGTTGCAACCTACCTCTGATTCTTCTGCATGTTTTTTTCATTTGTTCGCTTGTTTTCTAACTTGCTGTGTAACTTACATGATTTGTATTCTTGGGAAATGTCTGATTTTTCACTTATCTCAGTTTCTACTAAGAACAAAGAAGAAAACTCTTAGGCAAAGAGGTTATCATCAAGGGTGCTCACTCCTGTCAACATTTGAAGACTCTTGTTTTGCTATAGGTTTACCCTCTTTTTGTGGGTGGGAGGTTAAATGTGGATTTTTTTCTATTCTTGGTCCCCTTCCTGGTCATTCTCCATGCTTCATATCTCATAATAATGTACTTAGCCATAGAATATTTATTCACCAAGTTCCTAAAATTATGCCTATCCGAATACCTGATACTGAAAACTGAGACACTTCTAAGCCTTGGTGACTTGGCACGAGTGAGTAATCTATAAAGTAGAGCTACCTCCCATTCTAGTTTCTCAACATGTCTGTGAGACAGTGGCCTCTGCGGTGCAAATGAGGCGGGAGATGTCCTGTTCCACTCAAAATGCAACATGGTATAAACAGGGAACCAGAAGATACACAGCAAGTGCCAAAATCTCATCATCTAAGGGACCTTGGGCTAAAAGGACCTTGAGCTATTTCCCTAAGAGTAAAATGGAAATAATAGTAGCCACTGTTTAACTCATGGGGACATTCTGACACTAATAAGAGGTACACGGGTTTATATTAGGCTTCAGGTGTTATTGTCCTGCACAAGGACAGCCTTTATCTGCATGCACTGAAAAGCTAGATAGGGGGAGCAGACCTGATGAGCTGCGTCCATTGACATTCGTGTATGTGTCATGTATGTGGCAGAACTGGAGGCCAGACAGAAACTCAGTGGGCCAGTGGCTGTCTCTTGGCTGGCTGGTTTTCCTGAGTGAGCTGGATCCCTTTGATAAAGGGAGGAGAGGGCTGTGTCAACACTTGCCATCGGGGAGGCCCCCTGCCCTGATAGGCACCCAGAAGTGAGCTGAATTGTGCTGGTTTTGTTCTATGATGCAACGACTGTCCTGGAGCCTGCTGTCCCTCAGGTGTGAAATTAAGCCCTGATTCATTTCCTCAGCAGACTTGACTGTTATGTTGGGTCATAATGGATGCAAGCTCACACCTTGCCAAGTATTATTGCTGACTAGTTTGCATGACAGATCTGATGGAGCTTTGTAGGCCAACTGGAGATGTACAACCTAAGCCTTTGGAGGATCCAATGAGCTGGAAGAACATGCGGATATACGTTCTCTTGAGATGCTGTCTGCTTTATATTGGAATTCTGTTATTTCATGTGATTTCACTTTTCTCTCTTGGATTTTAATACTTTGAAATAGCTATTGATCTTGAAACCCTTACAATGGTCAAGGCTTGATGTTTACTTTACTCAGAGAAGTCGGAATGGGCCAGCATGGGGGAGTGTCAAAGGGGCTTTTAATGGAGCCACCCTGGAATCTAGCCTTAAGACTCACTGAATTTAACAGCTTGTTTTATTATATTTTAACTGATTGCAGTTTTTAGGTTGAAAATCTAAATCCATGCTCTTGTTTTTGAAAATTCAGAATAGAAACAGATGCAGAATAAAAAGTGTGCCTTTCAAACTTCGGGGGTAGTAAGGGATATGTTCACTATCTTGCTTGCGATGATGCTTTTATGATGTATAAGTATGTGAAAACGTACCAAGTTATACACTTTAAATATGTGCATTTTATTGTATGTCAATTCTATCTCAGTAAAATAGATAAAAACTGTGTAGAGATGGAAATTTAAAAAAGAAGGAAACCCATGGATCTCCTACCACGACCCCAGTTGCCTCCTTCAGACACTGCTGCTGCTTGCTGTCCTTCTAGACTGTTCCTTCATGGACTTGAACCAAACAGACTTTGCTCTGACTGGGCCCTGCTTGTACAATCCTTCCCTGCCCTTCCTCCACCTCCCATCACGGGTCCCGTGGCTTTTTTGTCCATCACCAGCACAGGCTTACTACACACCCTCACCCTTAACTCAGAAGCTTTACGGTGGCCCTTTAGGTTCATCTTGATTTAAAAGTAAAATTCTGGGCCCGAGAGCAGGTTAGAGCTGGCAGAAGCTGGGCGTGGGTCATTCTGGCAGGTGGAGCGTAGGCACCTGGCCGCCTCCAAGTTGAGATGTTCTAATTCTCTCCTGTTTGCTCCAGTGGCAGTGCTGTGGGGCTTTTGGAGCTGATGATTGGAACCTAAATATTTACTTCAATTGCACAGATTCCAATGCAAGTCGAGAGCGATGCGGCGTGCCCTTCTCCTGCTGTACTAAAGACCCCGCGGTAAGTGCCTGCCAGAAACCCTCTGGCCGCGCATCACACCGACAGTGTGTGTGGGATGAGCAGTTTCTTTTTTTTCTGGAAACCTCTTCTTACCCACCTATTCCTAATCGTAGCTCCTCTTGCAGGGGGTGGGGCGTTAGAGCTCAGATCATCTCAATAGGAGTAATCATATATATATATATATATGTTAGTTGCTCAGTCGTGTTTGACTCATGCCCAACATTAATTTAGCGGTGCATGCTGGTTCCTGTTCTAAGCCTGTGCGCGTGTTGGCTCATTTCACTTTGGAACCTTCCCGCTGGCAGATACTACCATTATCTTCCCTTTTCAGGTGAAATCAAGGCCCATGGAGTTTAAGTAGCTTTCCCAGGCTCGCACTGCTGGCGAGTGATGGGGCCGAGCCTAAACTCAGGCAGCTGCCCATATCGCCTGTATTCCTTCCTCATGAGAGGGATGGGCTTGTGCGGAAGCACTGCGGTGCTTGGGGTTAGTAACCCTTTTCTTGCTGACTCAGCTCTGGAGCAGTCCTAGGAATAGGAGAAGAGTCTGAGACAGGCTAGGACGAGCCCACAGCAGGAAGGCTGTGGCTGCCACACCCTTGGCCCGAATGCTGACAGTCACTGCAGTTTGTATTTGAGGAAAAATTATAAAACCTGTCCACAAGCCACCCTCTTTACTGTGGGTTTGATTGTATTTTAAGTCAAATTATTTGTCTGGTATAGTGAATGTGCCTCAGTCTAGTCAGACTCTGCGACCCCATGGACTGTAGCCCGCCAGGCTCCTCGGTCCATGGAATCCTCCAGGCAAGAATACCGGAGTGGGTTGCCATTCGCTTCTCCAGGAGATCTTCCCGACCCAGGGATCGAACCCAGACCTCCCTCATTGCAGGCAGATTCTTCTGTCTGAGCCATCAGGGAAGTCTGATACATAGTATGGCTTAAAGTGCAGCTTTCCCCAGCTGTATATAAAAGTGAGAATTGAGGGTTAGGACAGTAAATGTGAGAGAGAAGGTGCCCTTGGCCTTTCCTTGCTCCTTGGCCTCTCTCTGACTGGTCAGCCCCCTGGCGTCTTCCCCCAGACCTGCCCTTCCCTACAAGGGGCAGGCCGCATGGGTGCTGACTTCAGTGGCTGGTTCTCCCCTGCAACGTGGGTGGTGCGGGGCTCTTTAAAAGGGGCTGTTGTTCATCTGTAAAAACACTGAATCGTTATGCTATGCCCCTGAAGCTAATATAATATTGTAAATCAACTGTCCTTCAATTTAAAAAATGAAAAAGGAGAAGGGGATAATGGTCTCAGGTAGCAAAGGAGAACTTCCCCAGGCTCAGCCTGGGCTGTTCTCTTTGTCTGAAGGAGACTGAGAATCGGTGAGGACTGTGCTCTGGACCGTCCCCTGGAAAGCCAGCCTTCCTCACCAGCTCACTTCTCCTTTCCCCTGGGTGGACTGGGAGGCAAGAGCGCGCCCAGCACAGAGCCCAGGGCGCCCGCCCGCCCAGGCAGCAGACACAGCTACACTCTCTCTGTCTCCTGCCTCTGCCCTGAGTGAATATTCCAGCAGAATTCTGAAGATTCTCAGAAGATGCCACCCCCACCTTTCAATTGCAGATCCTTTGGGACGAGATGTCTCATTCCATAAATGCTAAGCTAGTAAAATCCACTGCATGCCCTGCAGAGGAGAAGCATAAACAAACCTGGAATAGCAGAACCCACGTCTCTTCTCAGGCCTGCGAGGTGTCGGAGCGTCTGTCCACACACGTGTGGTCAGGGCATTGCTTTTAATTATCAAAATTACTTATTCTCATGGAAAAAACCATTTAAACAATACACAAGTGTGTGTATTGTATCTTAGACATTTGGTCATGTCCGACACTTGTGACCCCATGGACTATAGCCCACCAAGCTTCTCTGTCCATGGAATTTTCCAGGCAAGAAGAGCCTGGAAAAATGGAGTGAGCTGACATTCCCTTCTCCAGGGAATCTTCCTGACGCAGGGATCAACCCTTGGTCTCCTGCATTGCAGGTAGATTCTTTACTGTCTGAGCCACCAGAGAAGCCCAGTATACTAGTATATAGATTCAAAAATAGAATTCCCCACTGAAGAGCATAAATGGAGATAATCATTATGAAAGTCATTAGAAGAAACTTTTAACTGTGGTTTCTGTCTGTCTCCAATTCCCTAAACCCATAAGCTTCTTGAGGCTATCAACTTTGAATTCAGAGACTCCCACCTAATGGAATTGCTAGTCTTTCTGATATTTCCTGAGTCTCAGTTTTCCTCATTTGGAAAAGAAGGAATATTTAATACCTCCCGAGGATTGTTATAATAATTCTATGGAATTTTGTGTGAAAGTGTTTAACATGGTGCCTGGGACGTCTATGTGCCCAAATAAACATTTTGTAACCAACATTTAGCAGGGATCTTCTGCTGACCGTGGATGGACTTTCTGTCTGACAAGAGTGAGTTTCAGTTTTCTCTTTCTTTTCTCCACCAGGAAGATGTCATCAACACTCAGTGTGGCTATGATGCCAGGCAAAAACCAGTAAGTGGAATCCCATCTTGTCGCTTAGCACAAAGGGTGTTGGAAGAGCTTTTGAATTCGCGTGGTGACGCTGTGCTCTCCTTTTCCCTGTGAAGGAAGTTGATCAGCAGATTGTAATCTACACGAAAGGCTGTGTGCCCCAGTTTGAGAAGTGGTTGCAGGACAACTTAACCATTGTGGCTGGTATTTTCATAGGCATTGCCTTGCTACAGGTAAGATGGCTGTCGTGGGAGATGGTGCCCTGGGAGAGCCTCACCAGGACAGAGGCTTTTCTTTAGTCCCTCCACGTCACAGTTGTTAAGACACCTTGGAGGGCTGGGGAACAAACCTCAACTCTATTTGGTTTGTATTTTGTTAAGGCTCTGATTTTAGGTGCTACTATCCTGAAAGACTTTAGGAAACCTTTCTTCCTTTTCAAGATGGAAAAATTGCTGGGGTCACTAGTTGCCTACTAGCTTTCCAGCGTTTCCATGGGGTTAGTGATGTGGCATTGTGACAGCTGATCAGACAGGAATGGTCAGATGGAGAGCCTTGCCCAGTGGCCCAGGCTAAGGCTTTTTGGAGTTTCTCAGACATTCTGTGCTCCTTTCTCTCTCTGGATCATCTTTCCAAAGTGCTGGGAAGGGAAGGGAGCACCCACTTTTCCTCCTGGGAAGCCCTAAGAACTGGCTTTTCTTTTTGTGGAGATGTGATACTTTCAACAGAGAGGGCCACAAATGAGGCACAATGATTGAAAGAAATTAAAGAAGACCTGAATAAATGGAAAGTCATCCATTGTCACAGATTGGAAGATTTAATATTGTTAAGGTGGCAATACTCTCCAAATTGATCTACAAGATTCAGTGCAACCTCTGCCAAAATGACAACTGACTTATTTGCAGAAAGGGACAAGCTGATCCTACAATTCATATGGAAATTCAAGGGACCCAGAATAACAAAACACACTTTAAAAAGCACAAGGTTGGAGAATTCATAATTCCCAATTCAAAACTTAAGACAGAGCTACAGTAATCAAGATAGCGTATTCTGGCGTATGGTTGGACATAGAGTTTAGCGGAATAGAACTGAAAGTTCAAGAAAACCTCTAGTCTATGGTCAGCTGACTGTTTTTGACCAGGGAACCAAGACCATTCAGTGGGGAAAGAATGGTCTTTTCAGCAAATGGTGCTGGGCTGTTTATACAAAAGACTGCATTTGGATCCCTAATCACACATAAAAAGTAACTCAGAACTGATCAAATACCTAAATATAAAAGGTAAAGCTATAAGTTTTAGAAGAAAGTATAGGTGTAAATCTTTGTGATCTTGAATTAGACAAGTGTTTTCTTAGATGTGATGCTAAAAGCACAAGCAACCAAAAAGAGTGGATAAATTGGACTTCATCAAAATTAAAAACTTCTGTGCTGAAAAGGACACAATTAAGAAAGTGAAAAGAAAGCCCACAAAATGGGAGAAAAAATTTTGCATATCAGTACATCTGATCAGGATCCTGTATATAGAATATATAAAGAACAACTCAACTATTAAAAAAAAAAACAAAAACAATTTAAAGGTGAGCAAAGGATTTGAATAGACATTACTCTGAAGAAGATAAACATTAGCTCTTTGTAATGACATCATTAATTATTAGAGAAATTTAGAACCACAATGAGATACCACTTCACACATATTAGGTTGGCTATGATAAAGACAGACATTAATAAGAACTGGTTAGGATGTAGAGAAATTGGAAGCCTCAAACATCACTAAAGGGAATGAAATGGACACAGTATTTTTGGAAAACAATTTGCTAGTTCATGAGAAAATTAGCATAACAGTATGACTCAGCAATTCTGCTCCTAGGTATGTGCCCCAAAGTACTGAAAGCATGTGTACCGAAAAACTTGTACATCGATGTTCATAGCAGCATTATTTGCAATAAGTGGAAACCACCCACATGTCCATCATCTGATGAATGGATAAACAAAATGAAGTTTGTCCATATAATGGAATATTATTCAGTCATCAGAAGAATCAAACTACTGTTACAAAATGGATGAACTTTGAAGACATTTCACTCCATGAAAACAGACCAACACAAAGGCCATATATTATATGATTCTATTTATATGTCCAAAATAAGCAGATCCACAGAGACAGAAAATAGCTTAGTGATTTCTAGGACTGCCAGGATGAGGGGGATGGTGGGGTGACTGTCCCAGGGTACAGAATTTCTCTGGGGGGTAATGAGAAAATGTTCTGGATTCAGACAGTGTGGTGATGGTCACACATTCTCATGAATGTACTGAGAATCACTACATTATACACTTTAAAAGGATGAATTCTGTGGAATGTGAATTCTGTCTCAATTTTGATCCCACTGCTGGGCATGCACAACAAGGAAACCAGAATTGAAAGAGACATGTGTACCCCAGTATTCATCGCAGCACTGTTTACAAGAGCTAGGACATGGAAGCAACCTAGATGTCCATCAGCAGACGAATGGATAAGAAAGCTGTGGTACATATGCACAATGGAGTATTACTCAGCCATTAAAAAGAATACATTTGAATCCATTTTAATGAGGTGGATGAAACTGGAACCTATTATACAGAGTGAAGTAAGCCAGAAAGAAAAACACCAATACAGTATACTAATGCATATATATGGAATTTAGAAAGATGGTAACGATAACCCTGTATGTGAGACAGCAAAAGAGACACAGATGTGTAGAACAGTCTTTTGGACTCTGTGGGAGAGGGAGAGGGTGGGATGATTTGCAAGAATGGCATTGAAACATGTATAATATCATATATGAAACGAATTGCCAGACCAGGTTCGATGCAGGATACAGGATGCTTGGGGCTGGTGCACTGGGATGACCCAGAGGGATGGTACGGGGAGGGAGGAGGGAGTGGGGTTCAGGATGGGGAACACGTGTATACCTGTGGCAGATTCATGTTGATATATGGCAAAACCAATACAATATTGTAAAGTAACGTCCAATTAAATAAATTTATGTTTAAAAAAAAAAATGGGATTCAGTAGTAGCCAAAAGAAAAAGCCTAAACTTTCCGCCATGTGACGCCATTCCTCCCTTTCTCAGATCTTCGGAATCTGCCTGGCCCAGAACCTGGTGAGTGATATCGAGGCTGTCAGGGCTAGCTGGTAAAGCGCCTGCCACAGCCGTTTCCAGACACTGGACAGACCCAGCCTTCCTGACCCTCCAGTGCGCCCACCTGACCCCCATGCTGCACGGACTCTGATCTCAGAGGCGTCCCGCAATCCCAGCTGATGGAGCTGCCAAGAACTTAGTTTTGGTGGGGGGGTAAAACTGGGAAATGCTGCTCACTGACAGAATTAAAAAATAACCAGTATGAAAGTCTTTGCGCCATGAATCTCTACTGTAGCCATGAATTTCTGGAAGGTTGGATACTTACCAAATGCAAAAAAAAGGGGGAGGGTGGGGGAGCCAGATGTACGAAGTTTGTGGAAGAGTCTTGTCCCTGCTTCCGTGATGGGAAGGCTGTCTTCTGTGCTACGGCCTGAGGAAGTGTGTCGTTTCTGAAACTCAGCCCCTTACCTAGGAGGGGTGTGTTTTCAGCAGCCCTTCACTGTACGTTTCAAGGAACTGTTAACAACCATCATCCCAGGAAGAGAACAGCTTGCCTTTGGGTTCCCATTTTGTGACCGCATTCGACAGGGAGCTTGGGTGGACTCATCTGGTCTCTCCTGGAGTGTGTCCTCGTGGAAGTTGTGTATTCCTTGCGTGCTAAGCAGGGGCTTGGGAACATTTCACGATGTTGAATTCTAGCAGGACAGATCTTTTCTGTAAGTAGGCCTGAGCTTTATTTATCAATGAAATCCAAGGAGAAAATGAGGTTAACGAAGAGGTAGTGAATACTGCAGCCCACCAAATTAGTTTTTGGGTTTTTTTGAAACTCTGGAATACTCTAGGGTTTTGTTTTGTTGTCGCCCGCCCCCCCTTTTTTGTCTTCCAGAAGCAAAAGCTATGATACAGTTTCTCTTAAATTTTAGATTTTTTTTTTACTCAGCTCGAATATTAATTTTTTATATAATCTCTCTGCATGACCTGTGAATCTGAATCCACCAGCTCCTTTTCATGCCGTCTTTCCTACAAGCCTTTATAAACGTTCTTCTGTCAGCGTTTATTTCGTGGGTCTGCAGCCTTGAGTGGCGTGTCCCCCCGTCTGGGAAGGGACCAGCTGGGCGTCCCAGGGGCGTCTGTGGCCTCAGGGTCTGAACCGAGTCGATCGATCGTCATGGCCTCTTCTGCAGGCTCCTTCTTTCTCTCGGAATGGAATTAAACCTAGTTCTGAAATGGTGTTGACAGAGTCAGAAGCTTCTGATGGTGTTTTCCTTTCTGGTTTTTGTTTTTATGAAACAACAACAAAAACCCAGAGTGCAAGACCAGAGCTGCTTCCGCCCTCAGTGCCGACTCACCAACAGGATGGCAACGAGGCGCCGACGCCTCCAGGGGGAGTGCTGATTGGCCGAGAGCTCTGTGATAGGCGGGAACACTTGTAGAAACTGCCGCTTGCCCCGTCCCCACTCCAGGGGGGCCCGGGGGACGAGTTTTGCCCCCAGAGTTTAATCCTAACTGGTGTATACCAGGATGTCACCTACCCTGGGGAGCAGATCTTAGTTTGTGGGAAAACCGCAGGCATGTTTCACAGTGATGACACATTTGCCCACACAGAACCGGGCAGCTAGCTAGCATAGCTTGTGGAAACTTAGCAAGGTTTTCCATTGCGGCCCCAAGTTGCATCGCTGTGCCTGATGAACGTGTCCATCTGCTCAGAGAAAGGACAAAAATTCTTTGAAACTCTAGTCTCCAGAGTGAAGGTGTGTATGGCTCTGCACGTGTGTTTTTGTGTCTCAGTGTAGTTAAGAGATGTTCATTCCATCTTCTGGCTGTGAGATTATTTTATTTCATCTCGTCCTCACCACTCTTGCCATTCCATATTGATTGTCATTCCAACCTGGAGAAGACTTGAGCCCTCTGGTTGGCACTCGTGTTTGTTACCTCATTGATTCTCCAGTGAACTCCACCTGACCAGTTGATTCAGAATCAGGCCAGCTTCCCTTCCTTTGGCACATCCAGTAAAAGGCCAAACAGCAAGTCCAAGTTCTAAATTTTAATTAATCACCCTTTTTTGTTCTTTTTTTAACACTTGAGAGTGGTTGTAATAAAGGCTGTCATTAATAAACTTGGTTCTACCTTACATGGAGTTCTATCTGTCTTCATTCTCTCTTGTGGTTGTGAAATTCTCTAATCCAGTGGTGATCAGACGCTAGCATGCATTGGAATCTCCTGGAAAACTTGTTAGCAGATTACTGGGTTTGCCACATGCCCAGAATTTCTCATTTAGTGGGTCTTGGGTGGAGCTTGAGAATGTGCATTTTTGACAAATTTCCAGGTGGACTGTTGCTCCGTGTCTGGGAAAGACACTTGTCAAGGCACCCCTCTGATCAGGTTCTCTCAGAGTGAAAAGGAGAGAGAGGGAACATTTTGTGTCTGGGGAAGGAAAGGTCCTTTGTACTGCTGGACACAGACTAATGAGAGATGGGGCAGAGCTGAGGATGGAGGAAATCTGACTCCGAAATCACTGTCTGCGGTCACCATCACCTGGGCACCATGCAGAATACAGATCAGGCTTTGCCCCTAGCAATCCTGGAGTGGGAGTCAGAGCTTGTATTTTTTTTAAGAAACTCCCATGAAAATTTAACACACAATAAGATTTAGGACCCTTAGACCTAGGTAAATCTTAATAAAATTCACAAGCTTTTTATGGGAAAATAATTTCTAGCAGTCTCTTAGAACAGGATTCTTAAAAACCCACCTGAGTTTTTAAGATTAAAATACCAGCATATTGATAAATGTCCTTTCATTGTGAACTATCTCTGCAGAAGGCTTCTGTCTTGCAAACTCCTAAAGACTTTTTTCAAAGATAAAATAAAAATTGAAAGTTCATACAGTATTCTCAGACCTTGATGCTGTGTTCCTGTACTTGTTTGAGAAACAATGTAGCTCACTTGTCTGAATATTTGAGACAATGTTATTTTGTTATTATGGCTATAAGGAAATTTATCAGGGGTAACTGGAGAGAACCAATTCATATTTCTTGAGTTTTCTTAGCTGTGCTGTAGAAATTATGTATACATGTGAGGTAATTGGACCTCTTTGTTCAGAGCAAACTCTGGACCAACAAAGGAGAAATGTCACAGCTCAGAAGTAAAAAAGATGCTTTGTCTACAAAGCTTAGAATTTACAGGAAGTTTCTTCCAAGTTTGGTAGATAGACGTTGGAGAATGATTATTGGATTTGTCTTTGTCTCTCGTTCAATCAGTTGCCCACAAATAGCATAGCATTCCTTTCTGTGATTTACAAATATCTAATACAGTTTTTTTTTTTTTTTTAATGAATGCAGGAATCAAAAGTAGCATTTCATGTCATGAAGCACTTGCAAAAGAAGTGCCTTTCCTTGTTCTTTCTCCTTTTTTTTTTTCCTCACAAAAAATAAACCTCCTTCTCTTTCAGCTTTCTTCCTGCTCCAGGTCTCTGCCACCCTTTTCTCAAGAGGGAGCTGAAAAGTGTTGCTTGGCTTTTTCTTCTTCTGCAGCCCGCTTCCTCCCCCGGGCCCTGCGCGTGCTGGTTGGCGGGGGTGGGGTAGGGGGCGAGCAGGCAGGGATGCACTATCCACAGTTTCCTGTTTCCTGCGGGCTTGGACCGGAGCCCTGGGAAGCTGGTGGGCTGAACAATGAGAACCCCTAACCCAGGGACCTGGCAAGGCCCTCCCCAGCTCTTGTCCTTTATTCCATGAAGCCCTCCTCCTCTAGGGAGATCCTGTGGAGACCTCCAAGGAAGGACTGGGAACCTCTCCATAAACACTGGCCAACAGGGTTGGTGGCCAGCTCCCTCCAGGGAGGCCAGGGGGCTGTTTCTTTGTGATGCCTTCCGAGGAGGAGGAAGCCTAAGCTTTGAATGAGAAGGAAAATGCAGTGTTTGGAAATGCTCTATCTTGGCCTTATTGTGGTGACATGATAAAGTCTAGGCGTGACAACAGACAAGGCCGGTGTATCTGGTTGGGGGCAGGGGTCAGAGAAGGGAGGCCAGACTGCTTAGGGACCAAAGCCATGCGTAGACTTGAGTCTTTCTTTTTGGAAGAGTTTGCAACAAAAGAGTTTATAGCATTATAGTTTTCAAGACTTAGTTAAGGCATACAGCTTATACAGTTAATTGAATACAGCTTCCTTTGGGGGATTTTCATGCTGAGTAGTTCTTGTGTAAGTTTGGCCTCCAAGGGGAGGGATGCCCAAGTGAGTCCATCCTGATTTCCTTTAACCCAAACCAAACTCCTCAGGACCTGTCCTGGCCATGCAATTTACCCCTTCACTTCCAGGAACTCCCAACAGTAGAAAAGCTGAAGGAAGACAGGTTAGTTCCTGGGCTTTACTTTGTAAAGCTACTCCGAAAAGAAAACTGTAGCATACAAGCAAGGTAGCAGTTTGCATGCTGTTGCTCTTCATTGACGGTGTAGTTGCAATTCATGTGCAAGAGGGCCAGCTAGAAAGCTGCCTTTTAAATGTGCAGCTCGTCAGCTTGTGTGAGCTTTTGCTTTTGCAGAACCACTAGTTTGAAAGGAACGTTTTAATAGCCTGCCCTCTAGTGGCGATCACGTAAAAGCACTCCTGACAAGTTGGAAGAGTGACCGCAGTCTATTCAGAGGCACTAGCTCTTTGGAAGAACTTGAGGGTGTACAGCCATATGTTGCTTGCTGGGAGTGGGTAGGTGTTTTATTCCTTTGACATTCGTGAAAATGACAGAGCTTATTTTGGAAAGTCAGGGAGCAGGTGTTAAGCTCCCTTCACCATCTAAGTCCTGATACTGCTGCTGACACTTTCTGGGGCACTGCAGCACTAAGTACAGTTTGAAGCTGGGCCTTGCCCTGCCGCCTAGACTCAGACGGAGTTTATAGATGGGGCGGCGATGGTCTGAAAGTGCTAATCTGCCAGCAGGAGGCACTGCCTCTGTTGAAATGCCCACCAAGGAGGAGAGGTGTGCTGAACTTTCATACTTTCCCCTACCCTCCACTGGCACTCAGGGGGTTTCTGTGGCCCCCAGGGTCCTGGTCTGCATCTCAGTTCCTCTTCAAAACAAACAACACTCCTGAAACAAGGATTAGACATTCCTTGTTTGAATATTTCCTCTGAAAGCACCCCTGTGGATCACCACGTGGAGCTCCCTTTGATCTGAGACTCTGCAACGGTGGTTTTAAGGGCTGTAAAGTCTGGTGGAGTGTTCCCGACTGTACCTTGTGTTTTAGGAGTTTGTTACAGATTCAACCGTGTCTTCCAAAAATTCATGTGAAGCCCTAACCTTCAGGACCTCGGAGTGTGACGTTCATTTGGAAATAGCATGTGGGAGATGTAATGAAGATAAGGTCATACTGGGTGGGTTCCTACTCCAGTAGGTTATTGTCTTTATATAAATGGGAAATTTGGACACAGATGCACACAAGAGAATGCCATGTGAACGTGAAGGCGGAGATTGGGTGATGCATCTGAAAGGCAAGAAATGCCAAAGACGGGTGACAAGTCACCAGAAACCAGGAGAGAGGCATGGAATTGATTCTTCCTCAGAGCCTGCAGAAGGAACCAGTCATGCCAACACCTTGCCTTTGGACTTTTAGCCTCCAGAGTTATGAGACAATAAATCTCCATGGTTTAAGCCATCTACTTTGTGGCATTTTGCTTCAGTAGTTTCTAGGAAACTAGTAGAGTCTGGACACCTATTGCTGGCTTTCAGGATGGAAATGTATAGAATATGTATGTGGCTCTTATTATTTGAATGGACATACTGACTTGGGACTTGCTCTCTGTATCTGCTTTAAGCTCTTTGAAAATTGCTTTGATGTGTTTTGTGGGACGTTTCAGACATAAGCAATGTTTTATTACATGATGATTAAAAGTGGTCACACTGCTGTATGTTTCTTTGAAGTAAACCATCTTAAATGCAACTTGTGAGATGGATTAAAGTCTTATAAATAAAGCAGTTGATGTCCACGACATGCTTTATTTAGTCTTGTTACTTTGTGACCCATCAGCCCACTAATTTACCAACCCCTGGTGCAAGCCAGCTAACAGGTGTGTGTGCTATTCCAAGCCTTGAAATAAAAGGTGACATTCACTGAAAGTTTACTGTGTTCCAGGCACTTTGCTGTAAGCACTCTGCATGCATTTTTGAGGAAAGGTAAACTGAAAAAATAAAACCATACTTGCGGAAAATACAGACTTCACCAAGAGCTTACCGAGATAGTGCTGCTGAGATGGGAGGAACACAAGCTAATGGAAGCCGGCCCAGCGGAAGAAGAGAGGCCTGCCCCAGGCCCCTGAGGGAGAGCGAAGGAAGAGACTCCAGGGCAGGAATGAGGAGGTGAGTGCTGCTAGGGATATGGGGAGGCCCTGGAGCTTCCAGAAGAGGGGAGAAGCATGGATAAGCCACGAGAAGTTCAGGTATGGAGAGTCCAGGAATTGTGGCCAGTCTCTGGCCCATGTCGGGTACTCAAAAACTTGCTGAATGACTTGGGTAGGTAATTGTGGAGATGGGTTTGAATGAGGAGGTAACTGATGCAAAGTAGAATTTTGGGTAAAGCTGGACAGTGTCTGCAGTTACAACGCCCTTGCCATCTGATTCAGAATTTAAAAATCTGTTTAAAAAAATCAGACTTGTCTATCAAAGCATTTTGTAGAAGGCAATAGTGAGTTTTTTGGTAACACCCCAGGCCTTCTAAAGAAGGGACCATAACTTTGCAAACTGGTGAGTCAAACAGTCTCAGAGCTCTGCAGGCCGTGGGAAGTGCCATATTTTATCCCTGTTCCAAAATCCACCTTTTTCCTCCATCTAGTTCCACCATCCCTCTGACATTTCTATGACCTGGGGGCTGGCATGGAGCTCGCAGTGTGGCAGGAGGGGACATTGCCCTGAAGCTGGCAGAGGTTGGAGTTTGTTCCATGGTAGTTCTCAGCTCCAGTTACCGTTAGGATCACCCAAGACCTTTAAACAAACCCCTGTGTGGCCCCTCCCCACCCCTGTTTTAAAGCTTCCAGGTGGTTTGAACATGCCACTAGGGCATCTCAAACTTTATACACATATCACCTGGGTCTTAATTTACTCGGGTCTAAAGTATCTGGAGCCTGGCGTGCTGCAATTCATGGAGTCGCAAAGAGTTGGACACAACTGAGCAACTGAACTGAAAGTATCTGGATTTGGGAGTTCTCTGGTGGCCTAGTGGATAGGATTCTGAGCTTTCACTGCCATGGCCTGGGTTCAGTCCCTAGTCAGGGAACTGACATCCCACAAGCCGTGCAATGTGACCAAAAAAATTACAACAAAAAAAAGTAAATTATCTGGGTCTGATTTAGCTGGTCTGGAGTGGGTCTAGAGAATCTGAGGCTCTGCAGGCTCCTAGGGGACGTGGATGTCCTTTGCAGAGCACGCTTGGAGAGGCAAGGGCAGTCTAGAGGTGCGCCTCATGTAGAGCTGTGCAAAACCACTATCATATTGATATTGCTGGTCGAGATCTTTCCTAAAAGTTCAGTTCAGCTGCTCAGTCATGTCTGACTCTTTGTGACCCTATGGGCTGCAGCATGCCAGGCCTCCCTGTCCATCACCAACTCCAGGAGTTTACCCAAACTCATGTCCATTGAGTCGGTGATGCCATCCAACCATCTCATCCTCTGTCATCCCCCTCTCCTCCTGCCCTCAATCTTTACTAAGCTGAAATTTTCAGATCTGGGTAGGAAAATAAAGGGTGATTATACCTGGGCAGTATGCATATCTTTGTTACATACATTTTATTTTGATTACAAAATAATGCAGAAAACAGAAAAAGAAATAACCTGTAATTTCATCACTTAGAGGCCTATGCTGGTATACACCATCTGTGTGTGTCTTTCCATTACTTTCATGTTTGTTTTAAATTGTATAATATAGTTTATACTGTTCTTTAATCTGCTTTTTAAAAAACAGCATTTTCAATATCAGTGAATATTTTATACAATAACATTTTAAATTTACTATATATATGGAACTAAAAAGCCTCTTGATGAAAGTGAAAGAGGAGAGTGACAAAGCTGGCTTAAAGCTCAACATTCAGAAAACTAAGATCATGGCATCAGGTCCCATCACTTCATGGGAAATAGATGGGGAAACAGTGTCAGACTTTGTTTTTGGGGGCTCCAAAATCACTACAGATGGTGATTGCAGCCATGAAATTAGAAGACGCTTACTCCTTGGAAGAAAAGTTATGACCAACCTAGAGAGCATATTCAAAACCAGAGATATTACTTTGCCAACAAAAGTCCATCTAGTCAAGGCTATGGTTTTTCCAGTGGTCATGTATGGATGTGAGAGTTGGACTGCCTAGAAAGCTGAGCCCCGAAGAATTGATGCTTTTGAACTGTGGTGTTGGAGAAGACTTTTGAGAGTCTTTTAGACTGCAAGGAGATCCAACCAGTCCATTCTAAAGGGGATCAGTCCTGGGTGTTCTTTGGAAGGACTGATGCTGAAGCTGAAACTCCCGTACTTTGGCCACCTCATGCAAAAAGTTGACTCATTGGAAAAGACTCTGATGCTGGGAGGGATTGGGGGCAGGAGGAGAAGGGGATGACAGAGGATGAGATGGCTTGATGGCATCACCAACTCAATGGATATGAGTCTGAGTGAACTCCGGGAGTTGGTGATGGACAAGGAGGCCTGGTGTGCTGCCATTCATGGGGTCGCAGAGTCAGACACGACTGAGTGACTGAACTGAACTGATATACTAGTCTATTGTATCGATCAAGGTCCACAAGACATGGTGAAGAGAATTTGGGAGCTTCCCAAGACCCTCTCAAGTCCACAAGCTCAAATTTTTTTCATAGTATAATAGGACATCATTTCCATTTTTGGTACCTTCTTTCCGAGTATACAGTGTCATTTTTCAGAGACTACATAATGATATGATATCACTCTGACAGCTAATGGAATATGTGTGTATTTTTGTGTTTAACTATTTCTCCCTTTTAATTTCTAATATAGTAAATATTCATGGAAATAACCCACAGACACAAAAACTCTTCAGGGGCTTAAGCCATTTAAGGGGATCCGGAGACCAAAAAGTTTGAGAACTCCTGATGCAGATAAACTATAATTGAATTAATCAACCCATCACTATTAGAAATTTAGACTCTTCCCAATTAAATAATAGTACAGTGAACTTTCTTATACATTTCTTATACTTTGCACATAGATACCCTGGTGGCTCACATGGTAAAGAATCTGCCTGCGATGTGGGGGACCAAGGTTTGATCCCTGGATTGGGAAGATCCCCTGGAGGAGGGCATGGCAACTCACTCCAGTATTCTTGCCTGGAGAATCCCATGGATAGAGGAGCCTGGCAGGCTACAGTCCATGGGGTGCAAAGAATAGGACACGACGGAGTGACTAACACTGAGTCCTAATAGCGTGGAATGACTAGATCAAAGGGTTTAAAAGCATCTCATCTGTGGCACCAAATAAATACTTTACCATCGACATTTAAATTTTATTTTTTTTAAGCAAAAATTGTTTTACAAGATTTGTACCCAAATAGAGGAAAAATTAATGCCTTCTGCTCCAGATTAACGTTTTTGTTTACCTTGTGAATTAGAATGCCTGTTACACCATAGCCCAGACCCACGACAATGGAGAGGCTTGACTCCACAAGGTGTCTCTAGCGCGGAGCTGCATGCCCTGCCCCGTCACATGCCTGGAGTGTGAAAGCTTGGATGACAGAACGGCTCTCAAGGGTATGTCAGGCCATTTTAGGAAAGATCATCTCAGGACTCTGGCTTCACATTCTAATTTATTCTAATTTAATTTCTGCTGATGCTTTCTTTAGTCTGCTTCCTAGAATAATTGGTAATGGGGACTCTCAGCACACATTTTTTTTTTAACAAGGAAAAAGACATACAAATTTATTGTTTTACATAAATATGGGAGTCTTCAAAAGGAAAATGAAGACCAGGAGTTATTAGGATCAAAAGCTTAAATACCTTGTTACACAAAGAGCAATAATCTGTGGGGATGACAAGACAGAGGGGCCTGGGCTGGGGCAGTGTGTTGGGGGCCAGTGACCAGCAGCTAAGTCGGGGGGAGCTAAGGGGAGGTCATCTTAGCGGATGTGTCTGTATGGGTCCATTTTGGCATAGATTCCGCGTCTCCGGTGATATAAATGTTCTCTTCCTGGTAGAGGCCGGGCATCTTTCTCAGGGGCAATTTCATGTTCTGCTGTTTCTCAAGCTGAATGCACATTTTGAGCCTTATGTGTATGAAACATTCTATTAATACTGAATTCTAGACCAAGAGAAGGGGAGAGCAGGAGGTATTAAAACAAGAACAAAGAGTAAGGCAGGGCTCCTTCCTCCCACCTGCAGGGCAGAGCAAAGCCTGGAGGAGATGTTGATTCTTTTATTGACTGTGTTGTGGAAAGAACTGGAGTTGAACTGAACAGAGGAACATGTGCCTTAATGACGCATTGTCTATGGCGACCCTAGCTGGTCACTCGCTGAGCCTGGTGGATATCATATAGTCTGCACTCAGGGAAAAGCTCAAGTTGCTTTAGTCCATGTGTAGCAAAATAAGAAAGTCACGGACGGTGTGCTGGCTGCACCCAGAGCTTTGGCCACTGATGACAGTGTGGGTGTGGCTTCTCTCTTCAGCCCTCAGTGCCTGCCTCATAAGATGGAGATAATCATGCCTGCGTCACGGAGATGCTGCAAAGATGAAAAGGGTCGACCTGCTCTTCTCCCCCAGACCTCACTTAAATCAGCTTTCTCAGGGAGGTCCCCTCAGAACTCTGTTAAGCCCACCAAGATGTGGTCTTGCAGCATCCTGTCTGGGAGAACTCACCACACTCGAACTTACTTGATGACATCTCTTTTCCACGGAATTGGGAACCTCTGTCTCTAGCACCCGACCAGGCTGTGGCTTTGAGCAAGTCAAAGGAGGATAAGGGGTCTGCAAGCAATCCTGACCAACTTTCCCCTGGGGGCAGAGTCTCTCTATTATTCCCATGGTACAAAAACCTGCCCCTGCCTCCAGCGGGAGGCACTGTCTCTCTTACAAGTATGCGAGGTGAACATCCTTGAAGAGATGGAGACGAAAGCTCTTCACAGAAGTACAGAAATGCAAGACACCCATGAAGAATTGTCTCCCAACACTGGGAACGCAGCACAATCACCTGCAGATCTCTATTAGTCTTTCTGTCTTCCATTAGCTATAGTTCTGGTTCTAGATCAAACCATAAAGCAATCTGCCAATCTTCTGTTTAAACTTTAGTTTTCCGCTACGTAATAACAAGTTAAAATGTCTCAGGCCCTCTTCTGTCTGCTCTGCTCTATATTTTCTTCCCTGTCTCTTGCTTCTTCTCTGCTTTCACAGGTGCCTTCTGCCCCAGGAGGCCCAGAGCTGAGTCATCTCTGCAGAACCCCATGATTCTATTTATACAGCAGTTAGCATCCTTGCTTGCTTGCTCTACTATGAGAGTCAGGTAAATGTCCCTCTTCTCCTCCCTCAGTGGCCCATATCCATCTAATATATCCAAAGTGCAACACAGTACATGCTCAGTAAATCTCTGCAGTGAGGCAGGCTGCTAGGTCAGCAAGTCAGGCTGTTTGGGGATTTTCTGAACTTTGAGGGTTAGACTGTGTAGCCCCCGCTGTTTCAATCCACTGAGTTCTGTGGCATGGCCAATAAGCACAATAACTTGTTCTAGGAAAGCCTTGATGCTTTAGTGACTAGCCATGTGCATCAAGATTTCATCCCAATCCAAACAACAGAGAACCTTGCTCTAGGGGTTGAAGCAGGCAAGTGTGTCTCCTGCATTGTCTGAGGTGCCTCGGCACGTAGCTGGTCTTTTGGTACATTAGCGCTACCAGGGATCTAGGCTGTTTCCACCTTTCTGCTCTACTGTCCTTAATGTGGAGGCTTGCATTCTCATGATTGTACCTCACGGTTGCAAAAGGGCTGCTTGTGAGCTCCCAGAGTGGGACCCATGTCAAGGTTTGAGGGAGGGAAAAGAAAGAAGAAAAGGCGAAGGGCCAAAGGCCTTCTAGCAGATCTTTGCCTAATTCACCAAGGGATACCCTCCCCATGAACTTCTACAGAAGGGTAATGCCCACTTGGAAGGCTGGGGAACTGGAGTGTTTCAAGCTTGTACATTGTCCCCCTGAACAAAATTGGGGTTCTTGGGTAAATCCCTTGCAATATCTGCCCCAAAGACAAAATGTCCTTTTTCTTTTTTGTCTTTGAATTTTTAAAAAATTTATTCTTTTGGAGTACAGTTGATTTACAGTGTTGTGTTAGTTTCAGGTGTACAGCAAAGTGATTCAGTTCTTATATAGATAATAGTTTGCATCTGCTGCGCTGTGCTTAGTCGCTCAGTCGTGGCCTACTCTTTGCGACCCCTTAGGCTGTAGTCTGCCAGGCTCCTCTGTCCATGGGGTTTTCAATGCAAGAATACTGGAGTGGGTTGCCATGCCCTCCTCCAAGGGATCTTCCCAATCCAGGGATTGAACCCAGGTCTCCCTCAATGCAGGCGGATTCTTTACCATCTGAGCCACCAGGGAATCTATATTATTTATTCATTGGTTCTGCCTACATCAGTCTTTGCTTAGGTCCACTGTTCCTGTCGCTGATTTTGAGTCTTGATTGGTTTCTTCTTCCTCTTCCATGTTCTGCCTCATCTTCTCAGAAACTGAAGGGTTTTGTTTGTGTCTCCTATTGATATTATTTTCATATTCAATATTGATATTCAATTATGGCAGGGAGGTGGGGAGCCCTGGCATTTTTTGATCCTGGGCTAGTCGCCTCTAGGGAGGTTTTACAAGGTTTGACAACCATTTGTGCGCTATGCTGCACTTTAGCTCCTGATCTGTGTGACTCCTGGTGGTCAGAGGCGTGGAGGCTTACCTGGCTTGGGACTCCTCGACTCCAGGGGAAATGGGGAACGTGCTCTCCTTTTGTGCATGATGCCAGGGAAACATTTAGCGGCAGGCTGTTTCTCTTCATGGGTGTTCTGGCTGAGAGTAGATTGAAACTTTGAATTGTATGTGCCTTTTCAAATGAAGAGACTTATTTCTGAAGGGTTGACTCTTGCTAAGTTGCTTCAGTCGTGTCCAACTCTCTGCGACCCTATGGATTGTAGCCCACCAGGTGCCTCTGTCCATGGGGATTCTCCAGGCAAGAATACTGGAGTGGGTTGTTGTGCCCTCCTCTGGGGTATCTTCCTGACTCAGGGATTGAACCCACAGGAAATTGTGGCTGATCAGGTTACCCTGGAAGTTTGGCAGGTTATTAGAATTCTGCGCTTCTCTAAGAACAGAGAGTAATTGCTTGGCTAGTGGGTCCCCCATTCCATAAGAGCCACTTAATCACGGGGTAAAGGGGGTGGGAGGGTACTGCGGGCCTCAGGAGAAGGGCTGCATTCCTGATCCAACTGAGAAAGGATGTGCTAAATTCCTGCAGTCCCCTCTGGGTGCTGCTAGCCGTGTTGAGAGCACAGGAGGTCAGCAGCAGCACCCTCCTGTCGGCAGCATGGCGTGGGTACACGTGTGGGCACAGCTAACAGCTGTCTGGGTCTCTGTATTCCTGACACTTGACAGACTGCAGCTGTCACTGGCCTTCAGAACGTCTGTTTTTCTGAGGCGCTAAAAACAATGCAAGCTTGCACAGGTCATAACAACCCCCTTGGGTCAAGTATCTGGACTGTGTTTGACAAGACCTTTCCCTTGGCACCCACCGCTTTTCTGTCCTTAAAAATCCCCACCCCTTACTCCTGCTCTGGAAGCAGACAGATGGCACATGAGGTCTCCACGGGGTCAAGCCACATGGGCTTCCAGAGGCTGTGGTGTTGAGGGGAGCTGGGGCAGGTGTGGGGGACTTGAACAGGCTGGAAATGCATGCTCTGTCCAGAGGCACAGGGTCACCGTCGCACATTGCCCTCCTGGAACACAGAATGGCTGGTTGCCAGCTCTCCCCATTATAAAAGGAAAGTCAGTTAACCGGATTAGTGTGGGTGTGCAGATTCATCCAGATTTTCCATGTTTACAGCTGTTCATTTTCTTATTTTTTCAAAATACCATGTGGGCCAGACAAAGATGTATGAGGGCCCACAGTCTGCCATCTCTGAGGAAGAAATGGGTCAGCCAGGTCACAGATGCCTCGGGAGGATGAAATGAGGATTCCTGTGGGAAAGGAGGCCCTCTACCGCTCTCCCTCCTCTCCTCGTGAGTGGCGCCTGGAGAGTGTTCATCACCGGGAACCAGTCAGAATGGCGGTTCACAGGCTATGCTGAGAGGTCTGTGCTGGGAGTGGTGGATGGCAGTGCTGAGAGGCAATTAGACTTCCATTAGCTATAGCTCCAGCGGGTACTGGGAGGTGTGTTCCGTGCCCTCTCTAATATCAGGTAAGTGGTGGTGCTGAAGGATGAGTGGGCAGAATTGATTTAAGGCCTGGATGTCAGGAGAGGGAGGTGCAGTCACCCCACCTTTGCAACCCCACTCCCCCTTGTGGTGGGTGGGTTTCCCTGGTGGCTCAGCTGCTAAAGGATCCGCCCGCAATGCGGGAGACCTGGGTTGGATCCCTGGGTTTAGAAGGTCCCCTGGAGAAGGGAACGGCTACCCAGTCCAGTATTCTGGCCATGGAGAAGTCCACGGGGTCACAGAGTCAGACACAACCGAACGACTTTCACTTCTTTCCCCCCTGTGGTGGGTTTCCTTAGGAGACTAGGAAGGGCTGGGTGGGAGCCAAGAGTGTCCAAAAGGTGACAAAAGTACAAGTGGGTCAGGCAGAGTGCAAAGAGGCTGCACTGGGAAACTAAGGACCCTTGAAGAAGAAAAGGAGCGTGGCTGTTAACTGAGGATGAGGGGCAGAGGCAGAGGGACTGACAGGTCAGGTAGTTTTTAGTTGAGCATCTGTAAATGTTCACAACTTAGCAATTGGGGTTTGTTTTTCTAAATTGAAAATACGTCTTTAATGTCCAGATGTGAGAAAATGGCTAAGTAAATTATGGTACATCCATATAGTTGAAGAAATGCATCTATTAAAAATGAAGTTATGAACCAGAGTTCTTAGTAATGTGGAAAAATGCTTATTGTATAAGTGGGAAAAAAACATAGAGCTACATGTGGCATAACACCTCGACTACATAAAATACACACACAGGACCACTGCTGTGGAGAGCACGCCAGGACATCCTTCCGAGACTGCAGCAGACAAAGCCTGCAATTTAGAGTAAGGGCCTGGCAATTCAGGTTGTGACGTCCAGATGTACAGTCAAGGGCAAAGGCAGCTGACCTCCTCCGGTCCTGGTAGTGGGGTGATGGTGACTGTGGGAAGGCACTGTAAAATGTCCTCACAGGAGCAGGGGTTTTTCATCTGAGGTATGAACATCCTGAGGGCAGTGTCTCAGCAAACTTGGGTCCATCCTTTGTAAAACAGTCCGTTAAAAACTGCCCTGCCCCCAGTCCCACCATCTGGGTAGAAGGGAGGCCTATGTTAAAGTAGATATGGCTTTAAGATTCAAAGTGAGTATTCATATAGGAGTTTATTTTTGACAGTAATCTGAGGGTACAGCTAGAGTTTCTTTCCTTTAGGACTCCTGGGACTCAATAAATGACAGAAGAGCTACTGCAATAGTAAGTAAGTAATATCTGTCACTATACTTGAAAATGATGCTAAAGCTGAAGCTCCAGTACTTTGGCCACCTCATGCGAAGAGTTGACTCATTGGAAAAGACTCTGATGCTGGGAGGGATTGGGGGCAGGAGGAGAAGGGGATGACCGAGGATGAGATGGCTGGATGGCATCACGGACTCAATGGACGTGAATCTGAGTGAACTCCGGGAGTTGGTGATGTCATTATTTTGCCGACTAAGGTCCGTCTAGTCAAGGCTATGGTTTTTCCTGTGGTCATGTATGGATGTGAGAGTTGGACTGTGAAGAAGGCTGAGCGCCGAAGAACTGATGCTTTTGAACTGTGGTGTTGGAGAAGACTCTTGAGAGTCCCTTGGGCTGCAAGGAGATCCAACCAGTCCATTCTGAAGGAGATCAGCCCTGGGATTTCTTTGGAAGGAATGATGCTAAAGCTGAAACTCCAGTACTTTGGCCACCTCATGCAGAGAGTTGACTCATTGGAAAAGACTCTGATGCTGGGAGGGATTGGGGGCAGGAGGAGAAGGGGACGACCGAGGATGAGATGGCTGGATGGCATCACGGACTCAATGGACTTGAGTCTGAGTGAACTCCGGGAGATGGTGATGAACAGGGAGGCCTGGCGTGCTGCGATTCATGGGGTCGCAAAGAGTCGGACACAACTGAGCGACTGAACTGAAAAAATTGAAGTATAGTTGATGTGCAGTATGTTAGTTTCAGGTGTACAACATAGTGGCTTGATATTTTGACACATTATGAAATAATCACCATGGTAAGTCTAATAATCATACAAAGTTATTACAATATTCTTGATGTTGTAACTAGAAATTTGTAGCTCTTAATCCCCTTCACTTGTTTCGCACAGCTACACACCCCTCTCCCTTGTGACAACTGCCAGTTTTTTCTCTGTTTGTTCATTTTGTTTTGTTAAATTTCACAGTAAGTGAAATCATATGGTATTTGACTTACTTCACTTGGCATAAATACCGTCTAGATCCATCTATGGTGTTGCATATGCTAACATTTCACTTTTTTATGATTAATATCTCATTGTAAATTATAGTCAAACCTTAAACAAGGTTTCAACTGCATGGGTCCAGTTATATGTGGGTCTTTTCAGTATATGCTTTGGCACTACACTCTTCAAGGTCAGTTGATTCCACAGACGTGGGACCATGGTACTTGAGCATCTGTGGAGTTGGGTATCAAGGCAGGTCCTGGAACCAGACCTCAGTGGATATTGAGGTATGACTGTGTACACTATCTCCCTCATCCATTCATCTATTGATAGACACTTACTGAGTTACGACTGTGTACACCACTGTATCTTCCTCATCCATCCATCTATTGATAGATACTTAGATTGCTTCCGTATCTTGAACAGAGGGATGCATGTATCTTTTCAAATTAGTGTTTTTGTTTTCTTTGGGTAAATACTCAGAAGGGGGACTGCTGGATCATAGTGTAGTTATACTTTTATTTTTTTTTTTGAGGAATACTATATAATATAGTATTCCTATATTTTAGAAGATCTGTGGTTGGATTTAAAATTTATATATGGAAATGTGGCTTAAAGCTTTAAAATGTTTTATCTCAAGATAACAGAAATCTAAAAAATATCTTTCTGAATTATTTAAGAAAAAAATCCCAAACTTGACACTAAGCAGCTTCAAAGTATGACAGGATTAGGTTTTCAACTTCCTTGAGGAAGACTGAAAATCTCAACTAATTTTCTTAAAACTGAATCCTAAAACAAGAAAATCTCTATGTGACCCAAACCAACTGAACACTATACACTTTCACACACCACTGAATGTGGGTTTACCTTTATAGTGTTAAGCAGATTAATGTAAGATTGCACACATGCCTACCAGCAAAACCACAGATCTCTGAGTCATGGATAAATTCCAAGAATGTGCTCTGAGGTTGGGGGTGAAGGAGAAAGCCAAGTTTGATTTTTAGATTGTATATGGTGTTTGAATTAAATCACTTCTCCTTTGAACCTGTTTCCATGATTCAGCCATCCAACTTGCGCCATTTTTACTCCCCGAAAGCTGCATTAAAATAATTATGGGATGAGAGAAACCATTTAAGTCACTTGGAAGAAGAGGCCATGGCTCATGACATCACCCTGATCCTCCAGTTTGCTTAGGAAGTGGGAGGCTGGCTCTCCACCTCTCCGTGGACAAACATGACATGAGGCCGTAGAAAAGCCAGGGACTCGGGAAACAAATGGCAGGAGAACCCAGCCATCAGTTCCTCCCTGGCTTAGGTTTGGTCCAATCATAACTGGTTCCAGTATATAAATGAGTCATTGCCATGTTGAGTGTCTCTCTAGTGTTATAAATAGCAGACAGATGCATATTGCCCATTTTTTTTGAAATGTTGTTAGATTACAACCTCTATGGCCATGGCTGAAAAGCTCAATTTGGTAAAAGGGTTTGTTTGTTTTTCTGGGAACAAACAGAGTAAGGATAAGGAAATAATGAACTTTAAAAAGTCAACTGAGAAAGAATAAATAAATTGAACCATTGAACTCTGGAGCATAAATTCCATGCAAAGCTCTTTTTTTGTTTCAAATACTGTAGCTGACCATTTACAGTAAATAAAAAACTAGTAATACCTTACCCCTGAAACAGGGACTCTGTCTAGTCAAGAAGCATAATGATAAATACGTGGATTCTACCAGAGGATTCAGGGCACAGCTCCCATAAACCGTTATGCAAAGCACACAGCAATTATATATAAGAAAAACATAATGTATGTATATTAAAAAGGTATATTGTATACATAAACAATTGGCAGCACTGAAAATGGGAAAGGGAGATTGTTTTGTTTCTATATTGAGAAAAAACTCATAGTACTACAGCTTTAATTATATTGATTTAGTAATTATGCTAACAGAAGCTAGTATCACTGAGCTAGTACTGTGATTCCCACTTTACAGATGAAGAAGTCTGAGACAGGAAATACTACAGTGGAGAGCTGTGCTCAAGGCCTGCTCTGCCCACCTGGCCATCTTCGTTTCAGGAAGGAGGTAAGGGGTTATGCATTCCACACTGAGGATAACTGGGTGCTCCTGAAACTATGAATTGTTTTTAGTTGCTAAGTCGTGTCTCTTTTGTGACCCCATGGACAGTAGCCCACCAGGCTCCTCTGTCCATGGGATTTCCCAGGCAAGAATACAGGAGTGGGTTGCCATTTCCTTCTCCAGAAACTAATAAGAGACACAATTAATGAGACAGAACCTAATATCAAAATAAATTCTCTCAAGTCAGATAAATATCAAAATCTCAATTTCTCTATCTATGTAGAACTAGTTCTCCTGTTGGGCTCTTGTTCTTTGAATTCCCGGGGCAAGGTGGGGAGTATAGTTTAGGCCACGAGATGCCACAGTTCCCTCCAGCCTCAATGTCAACCTCTTTAAAAGTTTCAATTGTCAGAAAAACTCTAGAAAGTAGAGATTATTAAATGCAGTAAGAAAACAGGCCCAGAGAGTTTAAGTAAAGTGGTGACGGTCACACAGCCAGTACGTAACAGAACCAGGATGTCACTACAGGAGAGAAGGCATCAGAGACCTTACTCCTTCCACTTACCACACTTTTAAAATAGCTATTGCAACATTTTAGACACACCTTTAAAACCTATCTATGAAGCTATATGGCATATAACAACATAAATTAATAGACCATATCTGTGGAGAAAACCCTCAATTTTCCTCATTATAGCCATGAAGATTCACCCCAAATTATCACTGTTTTTTTTAACAGACACTTGTATAATTCAAATGTACGGCTTCCTCACATAAGCCGTCTTTTAAGCGTACTGATTCTAGTAACAGTTGGATACGAAGGATAATGCTCACCTAAGTAACAGCTTCACCCTTTATGTTCAGCAGAGTTACATAATAAGCCTTCAGATGATACCAGAATATTTCTCTTTGAAATGTTCACAGGCAGGGTTTTGCACAACAATTCAAACTAATCCTTATAAGCAAGAGCATACTGTTGCACCCAAAAGGAAATTGTTTTAGAACTGAAAAACTTCGTTCCACATCTCCACTGTTATCAGAGAGTATGCTCAAAGCATATTTTATCAAGGAAAACACAGGGTCGTGGGCCAGTATTTAATCAATTTTGCTTTGAGCACAGTATGGGTTCACTCTGGGTGGGGTGGTTAGCAAGATTCCAAGGAGCTAACAGGACCGGGAGGGAGGAAGGGAGGACATTCCAGTGCATTTCACTCAGACATCTCCCCTCTAAGTTTTGGCCTTTTTGCTTTGCATCTGTGCTCTAGTCCTGGCACAAACTGGCAACAAAAGCTTTGTTGTGTGGCGCCTTCCATCATCTTTCCGTCAGAATGCACTCTTACGAGTAGCAGACTAATGTAAAGATGGTCTCTAAAACTAAGTAGTGGGAGAGGGATGGTATGGTCTGTGGGCTCCCACCCACGCACAGCAGCACATCCTGAGTTCGGTGGAGCCCTGTCATCCTAAAGGCACAGCCTCTGGTCTCTCTGTAGAACAACTGGTGATTTGAATTGCATTTCATTTTGCCGAAGATGAGAGTTCCTAGCATATCAGCAACTTGATTGCTGGCAGCTGGCCCATTTAATGTCTTTTCTCAAATCCATGATTTTTGGATGCTTTTGTTCTGAGGTTTTCTGTATAATGCTTTCAGTAGAGACATCCTACTTTCAAAAAAGAAAAAAAATTCCTTGAAGTCAGACAAATACCTACATCTCAATTTCTCTATATATCTAGAAACAGTTCAGGCACTCTGGATATTTCATGGAAGTAGGGAGTCGCTCAGTGAATACCTACTGAGCACCAGCGATCAGCAGGTACGATTCTAGGAGCTGGAAATAGAAGTACAATACACAAAGAAACCAAATGATGCCATTACAGTTTGATATACTATTTATTTAGTTATTAATATGGACAGCCTCTTATGCAACATTATAGATATCTTTCAAAACCTAAAATACAGTCCACTATCCAGCCCAGGAGGAGACAATGAACAAGATCATTCTTACAGTAAGCGTAGCATAAGCACTCACAATAATCGTCCTTTTCTTGGACATCAAAGGGAACAGTCAAAGGTTCTTTCACCTCCACTGGGGTTTTAACGTTCTTGAATGACAGCCATTTCAGAGTCAGAAGTCCACCTTCGAGCACCCCCCAGGGGTGTGCAGCATCAGTGTTGGGAGAGCAAGGAGCCCGCCTTACCTTTCAGCCAGTATTTGTCAAACTTGAGCATATGGAGAAGGCAGGTATGTCACAGGGGTGTTCTGATTAATTTACAAAGATTGAGTTTCAAAGCTCTAAAAACCCGTTTGGTGGTGGTGGCAGTGAAGAGTATGCTACACTTTGCCAAGGGGGTCTTCTCCTCTTGAGTCTTGGCACTGTCACTTTTTTCCATTAGGCTTTGGGATCTACTGAAGTTCTCCGTGAAAAGCAGAGGTGGGAAATGCTAACAGCTACTAGAAGGAGGCCATCTGCAGAAGGAACTGGACTGGCTGCTATGGCTTTTATAACCTGCTTCCTTTCTTTAGACAGAATTTCTGAAACTGTATGTCCTGCATATGTCTCATATAAAATTTAAAAGGGCTGAGACTGAGGAAACTTCTGGCTCTCAAGCTGGATCATAAAAAACAAAATCCATTCTCCAATGAGCTATACTCAAATTTCTCAGTTGAAAACTAATGCCAAGTGATTTTTAAAGACATGTGCTGGACAATATTAACTGATGGAAGAAATTCTGAGGTGAAACTGTACATATACCAAAATCTAAAGTACAGGCAAAAAACAAGATGTATTAATGTAATAATATTCTTCAACCCCTTAAGTTTTATGTTGAAAACTACAAATGTTTTCAGCATCAGGCTACTGATGATGGCCAATTAAATATGAAATAAAAAAACCTCAGGAAGTCTTGCCAAGTTTGTGGCAGTTTCAAGAGACTACAAAGAAAGAAGAAGAAACCATAGGGTAAAGAGTGAGAGTGTTGGACTTTATTTAACTCTAGGTACCACGGATTTGACATTAGGAGGTAAGACTAACAAATAAGCAGCCATACAGTTTTTTTGGTCACTGTGCTTTCCAAGCACCAATCAATGGAGCTATGTTTATTATTCAATCCCATCTTTCATGAGCTAATCAGATCCTGCTGCGTTCTCACTTGTTTCTAATTTACCAGCACGTTAGTATGTAGTTTTCCAAGGGTGAGGAGCAAGTCACTGTGTAGTACCAAGTTTACGTCATCACAGGACTACAACATGCACGTTCTACTTAATGGAGCTCAAGCAACAGGAATACAAGAAAACAGGTATGGGTGGAGACTTGGTCTTGACAAATTCATGTTCACACTAACTATGGGTTTAGAAATCTTATTGGGCAGGTTCCTACAGCAGTTCTCCAGTTGGCATTGGAACGTTACACGCATGCACAAGTGATGTGGAAGAGGATGAGGCAGAAGAGGCAGCTGGATGGAGGACAATGGGGAAATGAGAGGAGTGCCAGGGAGGGGCAGTTCTCAGCTCTCCACAGCCAGTCTCTGCTCTGTGAGAGAGGCCTGCTGAGCAACGCTTTTGTTCTCATGACTGCGAAGTTTAGACACAACGTCTAGAAAGGCCAGATCCTGTACTTCCTTGTGCAGAGATTCTGGAAGACAAAAACAGGACAACAGGTATGCTTCTATTAGAGTGTTCTATTCTTACTATATAAGCATATACCCAGAATGCTTGGTTAAATGATGCTGAGTTATAAAAATAGATCTGTTTTAAATTTTGTGGCAAATAAAAAGGTTTTACTTCTCCAGAGGGAGGGGAAACATGCATACTTACAACTGATTCGTGTTGCTGTACAGCAGAAACCAACACAACATTGTAAAGCAATTATCCTCCAATTAAAAAAGTTATACCTCATCTCCTTTCAACAAATTTCTGTGATAGTAGACTCCTTTTCAGATTTCCTATCTTCTTCTTTCTCTTGCTCTATTTAACTTCAATTACAGTAAAATACAGGATTCCTCTCAAGGCCATAAGTTTTATGTAATTAGCATTCCTCAAACTGTGTGTTTATTTTGATAAAACTGAGGTATAAAACCAGCTGGAGTAGCAATACTCAGAATAGATTTTAAAATAATTGATATTTGTAGAGCATTCCATCCAAAAGCAGCAGAAAACACTTTCAAGTGCACATGGAATATTCTCCAGGACTGACCACATATTGGGGCACACAGTGAGCCTTGGTAAATTCAAGAATCATGAAATCATATCAAGTACCTTTTCTGACACAATGCAATGAGACTGGAAATTAACTATAAGAAAAACTGTAAAATATACACATGTGGAAGCTAAACAATATGTTATTAAACAACCACTAGCTCACTGAAGAAATCAAAGAGGAAATTAAAAAAAGAAATACCTAGAGACAAATGAAAACAAAAGCACAATAATCCAAAACCTATGGGACACAGCAAAATTAGTTCTCAGAGGGAAGTTTACTGCAATACAATGTTACCTCAGGAAACAAGAAAAATCTCAAACAATCTATTTGCATCTAATACAACTAGAGAAAGATGAACAAAAACCCAAAGCTAGTGGAAAGAAAGAAATACTTAGCAGAAATAAATATGACAGAGATGAAGAAAACAGAAAAGATCAATGAAGCTGGTTCTTCTTTGAAAAGATAAAAATGGATAAACCTTTAGCCAGACTTGTCAAGAAAAATGGAGAAGGCTCAAATCCATAAAATTTAAAATGAAAAAGAGGTTAGACACCACAGAAATACAAAGGATCATGAGACTACTACAAGAAACTATATACCAATAAAATGGACAACCTAGAAGAAATGGACAAATTCTTAGAAAGGTACAATCTCCCAAGACTGGTCTGTTTATATTTTTCCATTTCTTCCTGGTATAGTCACAAGTAATGAAATGGAAAATATGATTAAAAACCTCCCAACAGAAGTCCAGGACCAGATGGCTTCACAGGTGAATTCTATCAAGTATTTAGAGAAAAGTTAACACCTATCTTTCTTAAACTAGTCCAAAAAATCAGAGGAAGGAACACTCTCAAACATTCTCTGAAGCCATCGTGCCTGATACCAAAACCAAAGATACTACAAAAAAAGAAATTTACAGGCCTGTATCACTGATGATCACAGACACAAAAATCCTCAACAAAATATTAGCAAACCAAATCCAACAATACAGTAAAAGGTTCACCTGAAACTGTCACAACACTGTTAATCATTATTATACTCCAATATAAAAAAAATTTTAAGTCAGGGGTATGTAATGTACACCATAGGGAATATAGTCAATGATGTTGCATTAATTTTGTATGGTGACAGACGGTTTATTAGACTTATAGTGGTGATCAATTCATAACGATGAATATATATAAATTTATATACATAAATGTTGAATTGCTATGTTGTATACCTGAAGCTAATATTGTATGTCAACTATATTTTAATAAAAAAAGAACAAACAAAAACTCAATACATTAAAAAGATCATATATCATGATCAAGTGGGATTTATCCCAAGGATGCAACACAAAAAATTAAAGGATAAAAACCATATGATCATCTCACTAGATGAAGAAGCTTTTGACAAAATTCAAGACCTATTTATGATAAAAACTCTCCAGAAAGTGGGCATAGAGGGAACAGACTTCAACATAATAAGGGCCATATAAAACCTATGTTACATCACAATACAAAAATTAAGTCATAATAGATCAAAGACCTGAACATAAGAGCTAAAACTCTAAGAAACTTAAAACTAAAAAACTTAAAAACCTAGGCAACAAAAGGAAAAAGAGAAACTGGACTTCATCAAAATCAAAAACTTCTGGGTGTCAAAGGACACAACAGTGAAAAGGCAACTCTTGAAACAGGTGAAAATATGTGTGAATCGTATGTCCAACATGCTTGAAACAAATGATATCAGCTAGGAAACAGAAGATATAAAGAACAGAAATTTTTGGAACTCAGAACTATATACATGTAACGTATATGTATATTGCATTTATACACAGAAGTAGAATTGCTAGGTCATATAATAATTCTGTTTAATTTTTTTGAAGAGACACAGTACTCTTTTCCACAGTGGCTGCAATAAAAAGCTGGCTCAAGAACAGAATGGAAAAGACAGAAGAAATAATCAGTGAACTTTAAGACAAAGCAATACAAATTACCCAGTCTGAACAAGAGAGGTGATAAGCTGGACAAAAATGAACAAAACTTCAGAGCCTTGAGGGATATAACTCAACATCTCGCATTTGTGTCATCAGAGGCCTTGAAGGACAAGAGGAATAGGGTGGGACTGAAAAAGTACCTGAAGAAATCTGATTAAAACTTTCCAAATTTAGCAAAAGACAAAAAGCCTATAGAGTCAAGAAGTTGAACAAACCTTACATAGAATAATCCCAAAGAAATTCATGCCAAGGCAAAGTATAGTCAAACTTTTGAAAACTATTACCAAAAGAAACTCTTAGGTCAGAAATGACACCTTACCTACAAGGGAAAAACAAACCTGGAGATGATGGATTACTCATAAGAAACCACGGAGGCCAGAAGAAAGTGGCATTAACATTTTCAAGTTTTGAAAGAAAAGAACTGTCAACCTAGAATTCTATACAGAGAAAATATTTTTTAGAAATGAGGAAATCAAGATACTCTCAAAGAAAATGAGTAAGTGAGGAATAATAAAGGAAATGAGAATTTGTTACAAGCAGACCTAACCTAAAATAATGGCTACAGGAGATTCTTTCAACAGGAAGAGAATGTTTTTTTAAAAAAGCAATCTTGGAACATCAGAAAGAAAGAACAGATATAGCAAAGACACAGATAAATACAATAGCTTTCCTTTCCTCAAGCATTTTCTGGATTATGTTTGATGCTTGAAAACAAAAATTATAACAACATGCATGTGGTTCTAAGTGCATAAAGGGGAGATATCACTAAATTGAAAAGATACATGCACTGGCACCTCCATGCTTACTGCAGCATTATTTACAAAAACCAAGATACAGCAGCAATGTGAGTGTCCAAGGATAGATGAATAAGTAAAGAAATGATGGTGTGTTTGTACAATGGAATACTATTCAGCCATGAAAAAGAATAAAATCTTGCCATTTATGACAATACGGCTGGACCTTGAGGGACTATTCTAAGTGAAATGAGACAAAGATAAATACCACATGATCTCTCATATATGGAATCTAAATACCAAGTTCATTAGATATGGAGAACAGATTGGTGGTTACAAGGGGCAGGGACTGGGGGTTGGAGGAATGGGCAAATTTTTTTTTTTTAGTTTAAATATTAAAAACTACAGTAATAAAAAAAATCTAAAGAAACAGTAAATGATTTTTGCTTACTGATTAAGCAACACACACTTTTTTCCCCCACTGCTCTCCAACTTGGATTTCATATTACAAAAAAACAAACTTACCAGTAAAGCAAATAATATTTTTATTTTTGTCTAGCAGAACAAAAATAGAAAATTCAGAAAATACTCAGACAATACTCTCTAACTAACTAAAGACTTAACACAAGAGCCTCTTGACCATTTATTTATTAGTCCAATTGAGAATGGATGCACTCTTTTTAAGGAAAATTGTAACATCTGGGGGGTTGCCCAAGCAGGATGTGTGGATAATATCAGTAATTATCTCAAAGCAGAGGAATACTGGGGTGTTAGTCAGTATAGCAGAACACAACAGAAAACAGTAACATGGGTGATGCAGACAAGAGCCGCGTCAGCAACATCCAAAGAGACGGCGCCCAAGACAAGGGGTTCCATGATTCCAGCTCGTTTAGCATAGCTGACACAGCTGCAGAGAAAGCCACCCTGGCCTGATGCCATTTCACAGTCCCCTCATTTAACTCTCCTTGTTCTGATCAAAGCCCATCAAGCAACCCTTGGTGCCTGTCTGCCCTGAAGGAGTCAATCCACCAGACGTGCATTCGCGGTGTTCTGAGATCAGCGGCAGTCACACTTCTCATTATAAAGGGGTGAACCACCATTCTGGTTCTGTACCTGGGGGAGGTGAGCCTCTCCCAAGAGACAGAGCCACCCTTGGTGTATGCACAAAAAAGTCCATCTAGAAACCCAGCCCTGCCCATCAAGGCTCAATTCCAGAGAGGCTTCCCTGATACTCACCCGCCTCTATTGCCCACCATCTTGGCTGCTACCATCACCTTGAAAGTTGCTAACCAGACAAGACTATTGACATTCACCACTCCTCACCCAGTACCACTGCAATGTGGCGCTTATTTCCTTCACAGTCTTGGCTTCCTTGTCTAATAAATGGTAGTAATGATACTGACAACCAGCTCTGGATGAAATTATGTAATCCTTAAGCATTTAAAAAAAAAAAAAGGGTAGTGGATGACAGAGTGGATTAAAAACACATGACCTAACAACACGCGGCCTACACTTCAAATACAAGATACAGCAGACTGAATCTAAAAGGGTAGAAAAGAACTAAGTGAATGTTATTCAAAAGAAAGTAGGAGTAGCTCTATTAATATCACATAGACTTCAGAGCAAAGACTACTACCAGAGACAGGGAGAAATGTTACATATGGATGAAAAGGTAGATTCTCTAGGAAGGCACAGTGATCCTAAAGGTGTATGCACCTACCAAGAGAGCTGCAAAATATATGAAGCAAAACATGATAGAACTGAAGGGAGGTAAAGACAGATCAACATTTACAGTTGGAAACTTTAACACCGCTCTCTCAATAATTGACAGAAGTAGTAGAAAATCAGCAAGAGTATATCAATAGAAACACCACTGCCAAGCAAAGGGATCTTACTGACATTTATGACACTCACCACTCGATAACAGCAGGATGCACGCTCTTCTCCAATGTCCATGAAATACATACCAAGATATGCCAATTCCTTGAACAAATTCCTTAGCTAATATCATGGTACACAAAATCAGAACTTGTTCTTTATATAAAGTAATATTTTAGGGTTAATGAAACTTAAACCTATTAATTTCTTAACTGACTTTTACCTATATAGTGCTATATAATTTTTATTACTAAGAATCTTTTGAAAGTATTTGCAATGTAAAAGTAACCCTGTATCTTCCATAAATTTTTAATGCTTTTAAAACCCAAAGCCACCATTTACTATTACTTTATATTTAATGTCAACCATATGTTGATGAATATCAAATGACAGAGGAAACACGTACCAGATCCCATGAGAGCACAGATCAGGACCATGGAATTGTATTTGATTTCAGGAGCACTTCTCTCATCTGCTAGCAGCCTGTGCAAGATCTGTACAAGTTGAGCACTTTCTAGGTCTTTCTCAGCAGTACCTGGAACATGAAATAATTAAAGGATCAGTTATATTCACTAGGTATAAACCTGGTACAGTCTGGCTAAAAATTGCTTCCCCTTTTAGAAAATGATCATGTTAAACCTTCTGAAAGGAACTGATAAGCAGAAAAGATGGTATGATAGATACACTATGTACTGTCACCATCTTCAAACATTATCATGACCAAATAGGCACATGAAAAGATGTTCAACATTGCTAGTTATTAGAGAAATGGGAATCAAAACTACAGTGAGATATCACCTCACACCTGTCAGAATGGCTACCATCAAAAAATCCACAAACAACAAATGCTGGAGAGGGTGGGGAAAGAAGGGAACCCTCCTGGACTGTTGGTGGGAATGTAAATTGGTAGCGCCAAGATGGAGAACAGTATGGAGGTTCCTTAAAAAACTAAAAATAGAACTATGATCCTGCAATCCCACTCCTGGGCATATATCCAGAGAAAAGCACAGCCCCAAAAGACACACGCAACCCATCGTTCTGCAGCACTGTTTACAATAGCCAAGACAACCTCAATGTCCATCCACAGAGGAATGGATAAAGATGTGGTGTGTATACACACACACAATGGAATATTACCCCCCCATTAACAGGAACAAAATAAGGCCATTTGCAGCAACATGGATGGACCTAGAGAGTGCCATACTGAGTGAAGTCAGTCAGATAGAGAAGGGGAAATAGTGTATGACATCCCTTTACGTGGAATCTAAAACAAATGATACAAATGAATTTACTTACGAAACAGAAAGAGACTCACAGACTTAGAAAAGAAACTCATGGTTGCCAGGGGGAAGGGATAGTTAAGAATTCTGGGAAGGTCATGTACACACTGTGATATTTAAAATGGATAGCCAACAAGGACCTATTCTATAGCATATGGAACTCTGCTCAAAGTTAAGTGCCAGCCTGGATGTGAGGAGGACTTGGGGGAGAATGGATACGTGTATATGTATGGCTGAGTCCCCTCCCTGTTCACGTGATTAACAACTTTGTTAATCAGTTATACCCCAAATACAAAATGTTTTTGGTGTTAAAAAAAAAATTATCATGGCCAACTGTGTATCCTCTATCTCTCTTCTTATCCACCTATTCTCATCCACCCCAAGGCATTTTGGAGCAAATCCTATAGTCACATAATTTCCTCTATATGTATTCTAGAATGTATCTTTAAGAGAATGGTACCCTGGAAATCCTATCACAATCCCAATAGGATTTTCTAGAGAAAATAGGTAAGCTTATACTAAAATCTGTGTGGGAAACCACAGGTCCTAAAAGAGGTAAACAATCTTGATAAAGAAGAATAAAGCAGGAGGAATTTCTCTACTTGATATGAAGATCACTATATAGGTACACTACAAGACAGTGTGGTGTTGGTAGAGAGACAGACACATAGGACAAAGGAACTGAAAGAAGATCCTGGAAGCAGATCCACAGAAATATGCTCAACTGATTTTTAACGAAATTAATTCAGAGGAGGAAAGACAGCCTGTTCAACAAATGGTGCTGCGGCAAGTAGATCCCTAAGCAAGAAAAAAAAAAAGAAACCCTGACCCAAATCTCACATTTTATATAGATATTAACTAAAAAAGGATCACAGACTTAACTACAGGACTTTCAGGACACAAATAATCCTTAAAACTCAATAGTTTAAAAAAAAATTAGAAAATGGGCAAAAGACACAGGTATTTCACCAAGGGATATATAAGATGGAAAAGAAGTACATAAAGATGTACATAAAGACTACATCGGTAGTCTTTAGAAAAGTGGAAATGAAAACTACGTGAAGTATCACTACGTATCGCTCAGATTGACTAAAATTTTAAAAATTAGGGATAATATTAAATATTGGTGAGGGTAAAGAGAAAACTAGGTCAGTTATACAGTGCTGGCAGGAATGTAATGTTTTCCAGAGCCACTCTGGAAAAGAGTTTCTTAAAAAATCAAACATGCAATTATCATACAACCTAGCAGTTATAACTCCTAGGCATTTATCCAGAAAAATGAAAATTTGTGTTTACATAAAATCCTATACATGAATGTTCTTTGCAGCATTATTTTTTTTTTAATTTTATTTTTACTTTATTTTACTTTACAATACTGTATTGGTTTTGCCATACATTGACATGAATCCACCATGGGTGTATACGAGCTCCCAATCCTGAATCCCCCTCCCACCTCCCACCCCATATCATCTCTCTGGATCATCCCCGTGTACCAGCCCCAAGCATCCTGTATCCTGCAGCATTATTTTTAAAAGCCCCAAAGTAGAATCAGCCCAGATGTCCTTCAATAGGTGAATGGTTAAACAAGCCGTGGTACATACAAATCATAAAATACTATTCGGTAATGAGAAGGAATAAACTATAGACACCCATCAATGACAAAATTACGCTGGCAAAAAAAAAAAAAAAAAACAATTTCAAAAGGTCATATACTATATGATTCCATTCATACATTTCTGAAATGAAAAAAAATTTAGAAATGAAGGGTAGGTTAGTGGTTTCCAGGGATTAGGAGGGTAGGAGGCAGATGAGTGTCGTTATGAATGGAGGATCCTTGTGGAGTTAGAACTGTTCAGATACACCTACACAGGTGATCAAACTGAATTTAACATAAATAGAAATTGAGTACAAGTAAAACTGGGGAAGTCTGAACTAGAGGCAAATTTTATCAGGGGTTGGGATGTTATACTAGGTTTGCAAAATGTTACCACTGGGCAAAACTGGGCAAACTGTAAAGGCATCTTTATTATTTCTTTTAACTGCATGTGAATTTACAATTACAAAAAAAACAACAAAAGGACTCTTTAAAATGTTGCTTTAATACTATAATCATACAAAATTTTATAATTCCTTAATCGTATCTAAAAACCTGAAAGGATACAGGTTTGGAAAAATATGGTTTTCAAAGTGTGTTGTATATTAAAAGGGTAGTATGGCCTTATTTTTAAATCTTAGGCTCAAGGAGCCTAGGAAACACTAGGTAATAATGGTAACAAATGTGATTATGTATTATCATTTTATATAGTTCTATGGTAAAATAATCTGACTCAGGCAAATGCTCAGTTATTAAGAAGCAAAATTAAAGCTTATTTAGAATATAATAGTAATGAAGGGCACAAGACCAGATTCACCCCAGGTTGGTAGGTCAAGGATCTTCTAAAATCGCTTCATCACTGTAAGCCATTTTACAAAATCAAGTCATGAACTCTCTTTGGCATTCAGTGTCCTCACCAATTCTCACCTCTTCATCATAGTTTCTGATGAAGTAATCTCCCCTACCCATGGAGGAAATCATAGGCTAGGCCAGGACTCAAATTGACCTCCACAGCATCTTTAACTTAAGTGACCAAAGTGACATACATCTTCTTGAAGTCTTGTGTGTGCATGCGTGCGTGCTTAGTTGTGTCTGACTCTTTGTGACCCTATGGACCGTAGCCCCCCAGGCTCCTCTGTCCGTGGAATTTTCCAGGCTAGAATACTGGAGCGGGTTGCCATGTCCCCCTCCAGGGGATCTTCCCAACCCAGGGATGGAACCCACACCTCCTGCATCTCCTCCTTTGGCAGGCGGATTCTTTACCACTGAGCCACCTGGGAAGCTCAAAGTCTTTTCTAGCTTTAAAATTCAAGAAACTTTTACATCCTATGATTTTTTAAAAAAAATTATATATGGTTTTAAAGTTTATAACTTGTTAAGAGGACAAAAAATTCAAATCTCTCATACCTGAAATCTGAGTAAATCTGACCCTAGAGGAAGATATACCACTTTTATCTTTTGGCTTCTCCTTCCTGGGATAATGGTGAGAGTGAGAATTCCCCACAGTGAGAGTTATGGACATAAGTCATCACTTAGAACTGAAGTGATCAGTTAACAGCATTTACTCGAGTATCTCTGAACGGAACAGGACATGTCTACTACGTCTACAGGCCTCCTTTGTGTAAGGCAGCCTCAGGTCCTACCTCAGGCCATGGGACTTTCATTGTCTCCAGCTGAGTAGTATCAGAGCTTGGTTCCTGACACAAAGTTGCCTCCCATAAACTATTTGTCTATGAGTGAGCTTTTCCTGAAGAATTCTGAGTAACAGGGATACTGTCGCGAAGAGACTAACTGAATCATTTAGACCCTGCTTTGGGGGAATTCGGAGTGTACACACACAGAAGAGTGACATAAAAGGTGACGATTTAGAATGCAGGTGATGCTATAAAGCAACAGAAACCATGGTGACAGAGAGGAGACCAGCAAGAGACAGAACCAGCAGTGCAGACAGAAGAGAGTCTCAGTGGCTGGAAGAGCAGCTAACTCTAAGCTCGCTATTGTATTCTAAATATTATTTCATTTTTCCATGAGGCCTGCTGAAATTCCCCAAGTGCCTAAAATCTGAGATATGATTTAAGAGTCAAACTAATATTAAAGCATTGCCTTAAAAAATGTCACCAAAAGGACAACCAAAAGGGATACCTATGGTGACAATCTATAGAGTATGATTTTCCATATACTCAGATATAGTATAGACACACACTGGCAAAATGCTTCTAGTCAAAGGTTTTGTCTGACTTCTATTCCACTCCTGTGCTTCCTTTCATCCAAGATAAAAATAGGAGAAAATAAGTTTGTCACTGGGGTACTTACCCAATTCTAAAGCTGCTATTAGTGCCAAAGCAACAAGGGCTTCATTCTGCATTATTACATGTTCACTAGTTGCCATGGTAACTAGATGCTTGATGCCACCACTTTGTACAATGGTTTTAATTACATCCTACAATAAATAAGTATCATGAAATTATAAACTTTAATTTTAAACATAAACTGCATTACAGTCAATCAATTCACTGTTGAGTGGTTTTCTGACAGTGTCCCTATGAATCATTACATTTAATCATAATTTTTTTTCTTTACAGAAGAGAAGGAAAAAGCTTTTAGCTTTAAATAAATTCAAAGATGACAACTTAAATTACCTAAGCAAAAATGACCACTGCAGTTCATATCAAGGAAGAGAGTTCCAGAAGCTAACAAACAAAAGTGCCACGGACCCAAATGTTCACCTACCATGAGATCAACAAAACAGAATAAATCTTGGAATAATAATAATAAAAAGTTCCTCCTTTCAAATTTTTATTATTAATATAATACCAGGTGGCTGCTTTTCAGATGAACCAGGTGAAGCTTTTTATGTATGTATGTATGCATGTATCTATTTAGTCTTAAAACCTTTGTTGTATCTGACAAAGTAAGATTACATACAATAGGACTTGAGGAGAACTTAAACCAAAATTCTGCCTCCCTAATTTCTCATAGTACCTACCACTCTGTCCTTTCCTGTGGCAGTGGGGCAGTGGGCTCCAGACTCAAAAAATCTCACAGACTTTGAGCAAATTACAAAAGCTCTCTGCATCTCAGAGATTTCCCTTGAGATAATGTAAGTATATATCTCATAGGCTTTTGTTATACAAAATTATTACATGAAAAGCACACATAAAAGTATACAGCAAAGGCTAGATGAAAAGAAACGGCTACACTTATTTCTAGTACTCACTTTTGTCTTCACCTCACTTAGGGTTTTGTTGCCTTCAAACTCAAGTTTTTGTTGGCCTAACCGCCACATGTAACAGGAATCTGAGAGTTCCAGATTCAGATGCCAAAACATGTCTGTCTGATTTAATCTAGTTAACAGAATTATGGTTTGCCTAAACGAAACCATTGCTAAGAGACCTCATGGAATGGAGCAAAGAATTAGGGTAAAGACTCCAAAAAGGACAGAAGAGTGATTTGGGAATAAGCAGGTTAGTTGGAATGTCAGTTCTTCCCATAGTCTCTCATTTTGATGAATGACATGATGACCCCACCTGGTTGTAAGCCCCAAACGTGGAATTTTCTCTAAAACCTCCTTCTCCTTTGACCCCAATGTTGAATTCTGTCAATTCGACCACCCACATCTTTCTCAAATCCTTCTCTTCTTTTCAATCCTCACTGCTTCTATTAGGCTGAACGATATGCTATTTATTTCTCGTGTCAAAATGGTCGAATATCAGCAATTTCAAATTACTCAACCCAAATCCTTAGTTCAGCCCTTCATCATCTCTCATGTATATTTTTGAAATAGCTTTGTTTTCCTTGCCCCTAGTAAATAAGCCATAGAGTCATTTTTCTAGGAAAACCAAATAATGGCACCCTGCTGCTTAAAATCCTTTGGGAGAGGCCTAATTCTCTACAGAATCAACCTGGAACAAAGTTCATCTTAATGCCCACTTTTCTCCCCCTTTGGTGACTGTCTCTGGGCCCGACAGAGCACAGTTATGATGGAGACGAGGTAAAAGGAGGACCACAGGGGTTAATTTTGCTATTCTTTCTCAATACTTTCCATCTCGTCAACAATACACTTGGTTCTGGTACTGGTATCAATGAAATGGATGGGCTTTCAGGCTGCTCTAGGTGAGACAGGTGGTAGGAAGGTCCAAGTTACCAGCTGTTTTTGCTCCAGGGAAAGACACCAAGAGATAGCATGTGATGGGGAGGAACATTCCTGTGACCAACCAGCTTGATAGCTACTGTGGTGAAGTCAATTATTTATATGAAGGAGATTTACTCAAGACAAGGAGTACCTTTAAGATTTTTTTCTTGTCATCTTCTTTTATTCTGTTTCATAAATAAATGAATGGTTTCCTCAGACTTACTTTTGATTTACTGTGTCGTATGAGGGCAGAGAGCAGTCTGTTTGACTCTCCCATCACACCAGCATGATCTTTGGCTTCACACCACTCTACCAAGCGCTCCACTAATTTAACATTTTTTCCCAGTTGTTCAGCAGCTTCTGCTATAGGAAAGAAGGCAAACCACAAAGGAATGAATCAATAATAGGCAATCAACTAAAACAGCTAGGTAAAGATGTAAGAGTGTGAAGGAAAATTACAGGTCTAAAAAACAGAACACAACAATTTTGTTAAATAAGAACTATAAAATACTCTGCATCTAATGGATTATTGAGATTTTTTTAATATAAAGTTATGGACTTCTATAAAAAATGAAATAACTTTACCCTCTTTTGGCTCAGCGTGGTAGTCTGTTAGTACTCTGGAAAACTGTACCAAACAGTTTTCAGCAGTACTCTAAGGAATCAATACACATAAAGTTTAGAATTTAGAAATAAATAAATATAACTCATTCCGAGGATTAGTTTTCACTATTGTTTCTGTAAACAGAAACATGATCTCCCTGTTTGTAAAACAAATTAAAAAAATGTTTGACTGTCACTGTATTGAAACAATGATTTTGAAGACAAAGTAAAATCAGTATAGAAAAGGCCAACACATAAAAATTCCTCCAAGAACTGTTAATAAATCAATCTAAAACCTAGATTATACCTACAAATGAAGAGAAGTGGAATATAATTTCCATTTAAAGTCAATTATAACAAACATGGAAATTAATTAATGGGGATCTAAAACCAATCTCTTTTGCCTTTTATTTGCTACTTATCTCTATGATTACGTAATTCTGAAAGCGAAAAACAGGTCCTTTTTCATACAAAACATACACCTTAGGAAAGAATTTCTCTTACCTTGTGCATCTATTAACATTCTTAATGTTCCCAAGAGTTTGAACTGAACCGGGGGCATTTCAGATTTAAGGAATTTCAAAACTGCCTCTGTGACTCCAGCTGATAACATCTTTGCTTTATTTACAACTAGAGAGAGACAGAGAGACTGGTTAAAATGTTAGCATTTTTGATGATAATCATTCAATTCAATATAATTTTTGAGTATCTTATTAGCTTTAAGGCTCCATGTTACATTTTTCTACTTAAAAATAATCCTATTACTTTTCTGTTAATTTTAAGAATGGGATCGGGAATGGTAGGTCTGGGGGATAAATATCCTCTGAGGAGGGGTTGGGAGCAGAAGGAAAAGGGGACGACAGAGGATGAGATGGCTGGATGGCATCACTGGCTCGATGGACGTGAGTTTGAGTGAACTCCGGGAGTTGGTGATGGACGGGGAGGCCTGGCATGCTGCGATTCATGGGGTCGAAAAGAGTCGGACACAACTGAGTGACTGAACTGAACTGATAGAAGCACAACATACAAAATCACATTCACTGGCTTTTAAAATCTAATAAAAAAACCTAATAATTTGTAAAGGAAATCTGACAATGTTGTCTTCATATTTACAAAAAGCATGATTCCTCAACTTTAATAAATGTCTCTTTTTACCTCTATCCTTGACCCAAGTGTGTTAATATAGATATTAGAGACATTAATAAGCAATCTTAATCTGCTACATGAAACAAATTTATTTTATATAGATTGCATTTTCATATGTTACACTATTTTTACCTAACCAGAAATTTACCATTAGAAAGTAGAATAACAGGATAGTTTTAACTATATTCTATATTATTTCCCATGATAATGTTATTTTGAAAGACTAGTAATCCAAAAAGGCACATTAAGGCTAGTTAAAAAAAAAAACTGTATGTCTGTACCCACTGCTATGTTTAAAATGGATAACCAACAAGGACCTACTGTATAGCACATGGAACTTTGCTCAGTGTTGTGTGGCAGCTTGGATGTGAGTGGGTTTTGGGGGAGAATGGATACATGTGTATGTATGGCCGAGTCCCTTTCCTGTTCACCGAAACTAGCGCAACACTGCTAATTGGCTACAGCCCAATACAAAAAGTTCAAAAGGAAAAAAATGTCACGTCTGCTTGTAGGGGAAAAAAAAAATTCTTAAAAGTCATCTTTAGGGGATTCTATGAATTGATATCATTATCTTACCTCAACTGAAGATGCTTTAAAAATCTTAACTATACAGTATGATGAAAATCTGGGAGTTCACAAAACGTAATAGAATATTTGAATAATCTGAAAAAGGAAGATTGTGCTTGTGTAGTCTCAGAAAACTTCTTTAACATATAATCTCCATTTATTAGTAAGAAAAATGTAAGCAATCTGAAGACTGTGATTTTTCTTTTCTTGGTCAGGGTAGGTCCACAAATCACATAAAGTAAATATCTTTCCAAAACAATAGATTTTATCTCTTACACAGTTGGCTCCCATTCTTAAGACTTACCTGGGATGGCTAAGTTTCTGAGGGCACTTAGTGCTGCATGCTGAACAGTTACGTTTCCATCTTCTACATGTCTGTCCAATAAATCCATAAGTTTTTCTACAATTCCATTGTCTACCATATGGATACAATTTCCATCTAAATAACAACAGAAAATATTTTTTCCCCTCTTTACAAATTTTGAAGATGAGTAAGTAGAAACCACGTGCTTAATGTGTCCCCCAATTGTTTCCATTTATAATGAAGTATGCCAGTGTTCTGCCAACATTACAGTAACAGTACTCTACATTTTGTTATCATGATTGATATTTAAATTATTTTTAAGGCAGAATTTCTGAAACATATAAAAATTTATAAAACAGAATATTATAATAATTATTTAACCCCCATTTAGCTTCATGAATTATCAATATTTTGCAAGTCTTATTTTCATCACTAAGGAGCTAATGATGGTCCCCAAAAAGACAGAATGAAAAATGGAATAAGTCATTACTAAAACATGCTGTAACAAGAGTTAATACTCAAATAAAATAAAAAACAAAAGTAGCTCTTATTTCCCAGACACAGTATAAGTTTCTAGAATGAATAGCAGAAGTATGAGACTTCAGAAATATACATGAAGGCCTGGTGCCTCTGAAGTGTTATTTAAGTAAATATTCCAGCCTAAACCAGTAGATCACCCACACTTAAGTTTTGTAGATCATAAGAGTATAAATTGAGGCACAATAATGAATACTCAGATTATTAAATCCAAGATAAAATCTAAATCCAAAGAGCGTATCTTCCTAGATTTGAAGTATATTAGCAAGGGACTAAAGTTTATTCATCTCTGAAGTGCAGAGTATTCAAAAAGGACTTCAAAGTCACTGTTCATTATCTTTAAACTATCAGCTCTTAGTTGAAGTGCATAAAACATTTAATTTGTTGGGCAAGTTGCTATTAGTATTTCAGATTTCTGAAAAATTAAGGTAGTAGTACACAGAGATTCTGCATACGCTTCTGAACGGTTCTAGGTTTAGTACATGTTATGGCAAAGCATAATTCTAAAATATAGAAAATCTGATTTAATAAGAATGAACTAATATGCTTACCATTTCTGGCAAAATTTGCAATTGCCAATGCTCCAGCAAGCTGTAGCTGGTGATTATTTGATGGAATCCAAGATAGTACCCTTTGAAACACATTACCTTTTCCTCCTTCAAATAATTTCTGCATGGATTCATCTAGAGATAAATGGAACAGATACGAGGGAAATACTTAGGAGTGACACATCCATATTCTTAACTGAATACCCAACTGGGAAATCATATACTTCACAATCCACAATTCATAAAGGGAGAAGTAATGGCTCTTTTTATAATAAACTTTTAGTAGAGACTGGACAAAGGGTTTAGAATTTTTCTATTCTAAATCCCAAGTAGCTATCTAGCTTTTAGACCTTTGGCACCATAGCTGTCTCTTCTAAATGACAGCTCTTTAAATACTGTGTAAGACAGTAAAGACTCCTCCTGTCCAGGTTCATTATCTCTAGTTCTCTTTATGATATGTTTCAAAATCATCACATCAACAAGATTAAATGTGACAGGAAAATGAGAGAAAATGCCTAATGAAGTATTTATAAAAGAGACAATAAATTAAAAAAAATCTGACAATCATGTTTTTTATTGACATAAATTATAACTCACCTCCAAGAAGTAATAAAACCATTAGATCCGAAGCGGTTTTGAGCTCAGCAATATCCTCCTCTTTGTCGCTATCCACTTTCTGCTGAACAATCTCCAGTAGACATTCTACCAGGCCTGATTCAACAAGCTGTAGTTTAATAGCATCTAAAGAATAATGTGAACAAAATAACCAAAATTTAAAATGAAATAAGAGTTCTCATATAAGCAATTTATTATTAAGAATTATAAGACACAAAGAAAGTACATGATTTAGATAATACTCCTTTGAAGATCTGAGTTTCAAAAGGAAGTATCAGACAGTGCAGCTTAAATACACAAGAGCTTTATTTCATTTTTCCATTTGATATTATGTCACTTTTCACAATGTCTGGCAGCACCTAAACAAATTGATTCTCAGCTCTGAAGGCAAGTAATATCTACTGTTATTCTAGAGATTATACTCACATTTAAAAGGCAACATTATAAAATATCCCACACTGTTTAAAATAAAATACACACAGATGATATAGTTAAAATATATCCACTAATGGAATTTGAATATCAAGATACTGAAAAGAGGTACTAGTAAATTTCAAAGTATATCACAAGGTATGTATATTTGGATTCATATTTGTATACTGTTATTTTCTAAGGCAGTTAATTTGCAACTTTCTAAACCTGAAAAGTCATGTTTTAGAAAAGAGCTTCAGGTTCTCATTAATTTGAAGCTTCCTCAAGTGATGGGAACGTGGTTCATTATATTCGCTCTACATTTGAATAGGTTCTTAAATTTTCATAATAAAAGTGGAAAGAAAAAATAACTTTGAATTTTTCTGATGGATAACTAAGGAACTTTAAACAGATTTTACATCCCAATTGTATTTTAAAACACTATCTTCATAGCAAACTATATTTGTCTATCGAATCAATATTGTTTATACTAATATCTTAAATATTCTTTCATTATAGAACATATTTCACTGAAGATTTTATATTCACATTCATATCTGTCTCCCCCAATTCAGCAGATATTGTATAAACTTCATCCATCCTTGTGTTTTAACCTAAATTGGTCTACTTAAATATTTTGGGTATATTTGATACTGCTTAAGATAAATGTTGATCAACTGACCTTAGAAATACATTAGCTACACAGACATTTTCAAACTTAAATTTTATTGTTTAGTTGGATTTTATTTAGTCTTCAGTTTCCCTAAGCTGTATATGCATATATCTACAGCAAGGGCAGTGTAAGCTTGTTATTTGGGAGAAACAGACCATTTTTTTTTTTCCCCAAACTTAAGACTTTTTCATTCAGACCATTTTAATGTATAAAAATTTGGCCTTTTTTCCCTATCACTAGGACCACTGATCTTCTTTGGCATATTATTTCAGAATACACAGAATATTCAACCTAGAATATTTTTTTAAAAGGTATACTTGCACTGTGCCATGCTGAAAGTAGGGCGTTTCCTTGGTTACAGAAAGATAGAACGAGAAATATGCGGTGACTAGAATTGAAAGCCATGACGAAAAAGCCTTAAAAATTTCAAAAAACCTTGAATTATAGAAATCCCAGTTTAAATGTTGGAATCACTCTCCCTTGCATACAAGGAAAACCACGGATGATATACTAAGGATAGTCCAGACACAAATTTTCAAAGTTACCATTCAGTCCACTTCACAGTTATAAAACACAAGTGAAGATAGTAGAGAACAAAACAAATAAATAAAAACAGTTATTATGAAATACTGCAAGGAAGGTTACAGGTTGTTCTCTGGCATAAAACTACCTGAAGGTCACAATGAAAATTTCCTATTTGGCCAAACCACCAAATGAGATGAAAAATAAATTTCTCCCATAAGATCTAAGGCACGCAGAAAATATAACATGTGCTAAGGTTAAACTATGAGATCTTTCTTCTCACAGTTTAACTGTAATCACATATATATATGGGATGCTTAAAATGCCTTATTAAAAAGGATTAGCAAGGCATTCTGCCAAAGCAGACAGCCTAGCACATTTTTATCAGTACCATTCTGCCCAAGGACATCTACTTGTATCACTACCATTTATGTATCATGTTTATATATATATATGTGTGTGTGTGTGTGTGTGTATATCTGTATGAATGTATATTTAAAAATCTTTTCTAAGTGGTGGAAAAATTCCACAAATTTAACAAAGCGCATGAATATATGTTATGCTTAAGTGTGAAAGTTGCTCAGTTGTGTCTGACTCTTTGCAACCCCATGGACTATACAGTCCACGGAATTCTCTAGGCCAGAATACTGCAGTGGGTAGCCTTTCCTTTCTCCAGGGGATCTTCCCAACCCAGGGATCAAACCCAGGTCTCCCACATTGCAGGTGGATTCTTTACCAGCTGAGCCACAAGGGAAGCCCAAGAATACTGGAGTGGGTAGCCTATCCCTTCTGCAGCGGATCTTTCTGACCCAGGAATTAAACCAGGGTCGTCGTCTTCATTGCAGGTGGATTCTTACCAACTGAGCTATCAGGGAAGTCCTTAAGTTACACTTAATCAACTATTATTATTAAATACATTAAATAACCACAGAACTGTTACCTAAATCAAGAAATCCATCACCAACAACCCGAGAAACCCCTCTGTGACTTTCCCTGTCACATATCTGTCCCTTTCAAATCACTACCCTGATATCCATACATACCCATACTTTTACAGTTTCACCAAATAATCATTCCTAAAAAACTATAGCTTAATTTTAGCTTTTTTTGAAACTTCATATAAATGGAATCATATATTTTTCAGTGCTGGCTTTTTCTTTTTAATATGTTTACAGGACTCATCTACATTATTGGTTATGGCTATCTTCATTCCTTTCCATAACTGTGTATTTTTCCATAATATGGATAGTCCATGTTATTCTACTGTTAATGGATACGAGTTGTTTAAATATTTCTGTATTATAAACAAGGCTGTTATGGACATTCCTGGAATGGCCCCTGGTGTACATGAACATGTTTCTGGGTATACACCTAACAGCAGAATTTCTGGATCACTGGGAACACGCATCTCTAACTCAGTAGATACTGTTCTCCAAATCGTACCGATTTATAGTCCCATCAGCACTTAATGAGTTTCCACTGTTCCTCACCTTCATCGACACTTGGTATTATCATTTCTTCCAGTGAGTACATAGTGGTATTTTATTGTGCTATTTTGCATTCTCTAATTTTTAATGAGTTGAGTATATTTTCATGTGTTCATTAGCTACTTGGATTTTGTCTTTTGTCAAGGCCCTTCTCAAACCATTTGCACATTTTCACCACTGAATTTTCTACATTTTTCTTACTGATTTGGGGGTGTTTTTCTACATGTTGTACACATCAGCCCTCTACTGGTACATGTGTTGCAAATATTTCATCTACTGTCATGCTTTTCTCAAATTTTTATTTTTAAAATAACCAAATTTATCATTTTTTCCTTTTAGTTAAGCTTTTTGTGATATAAGAAAATTTTCTGTATGCAAGCCTGTGATGATATTCTCCTATCTCATGTTTTAAGATTAACTTTCTTATTTCAACTTTTACGTTCAATAATGTATCTGAAATGAAATTTTTAAAATAGTAAAAACTGGGATTGTATGTGTGTCTCCAATTGTATTTTCTACATTTCTAGCACCATTTATTTAACAAACTGTTCTTTCCATATAGCTCCAGTGGTAACTTTTTTTCTTAGTAAAATGTTGCTGTTGCTAAGTCACTTCAGTCGTGTCCGACTCTGTGTGACCCCAGAGATGGCAGCCCACCGTCCCTGGGATTCTCCAGGCAAGAACACTGGAGTGGGCTGCCATTTCCTTCTCCAAAGCGTGAAAGTGAAGTTGCTCAGTCATGTCTGACTCTTAGCGACCCCATGGACTGCACCCTACCAGGCTCCTCCATCCATGGGATTTGCCAGGCAAGAGTACTGGAGTGGGGTGACTTTGTCAACTAAGGAACTGAATTTATAATTTTTATCTAATGATAATGTGTTTTTTTTCCTGACCACACTGTGCACCATATGCAGCCCAAGTTCCCCAACCAGGGACTGAACCCATGACTCCTGCACCGGGAGCACAGAGGCCAAACCACTGGACTGCCGGGGAAGTCCCTAGACATCTACTAATGCATCCCTTTGTTTCTGGGTTATCCTGTTCCACCGGTCTTCATGTCCATCTTTGAACCAATACTACATTGTCTTTTAAATATAATAGAGCTTTATCAGAATAAAATTTTATTATTGTTATGAAGTAAAACCCGTTCTGCTCCCTTGTTCTTGTTCACATTACCTTGACTATTCTTGGTCTTTGGGATTTTGATGAGAACTGCAGTTAAGACCATACTTTAGATCAGTATGGGGCCATACAATATCATTACAGAATACATATAACTTTCTATTTATTTAGATCTTAGTTTCTCTTAATGATTTTCTACCCTTTTCTGCCAGAGATTTAAGACATCTTTTATTAACCTACTCTGAAGTACTTCTCTCTCATTTTTTTTTAAAGCCACTCAGCTCGCAGGATCTTAGCTCCCAGACCAGGGATCACATTCAGGGCCCCCAGCAGTGAAAGCACAGAGTCCTAACCATTGGAATACCAAGGAGTTCCCTTAAATATATATTTTTTATACTATAGTAAACAATGTACTTTTAAAATGTATTTTCTGTTTTTGTTGGTATGTAAAAATACAATGCTTTGGGTTTTCAGATGTTTTTCTTTGTTTTGGCTAACAACCCAAATTCTAATTTTCAAGATTAATCTATTCTTTTGTATTCTGGATGTAATCATATCATCTATGAAAAATGATAGCTTATTTCCTTCCAATATCTTTTCTTTATTTTTTACTCTATAGCACTGGATAGTTCCTAAAATACAATAAGAAATAAAAATGGGGATAATCCTTCTCATTCCCAATTTTAGAAGGAAATGCTTTTTGTTTTACCACTGAGTGTGAAGCTTTCTATAGAATTCGGGCTATATATTCTCTTCACTCTCTTCTAGTAATGGTTTCTTAAGTTTTTAAAAACCATAGATGGATGCTTAATCTTATGAAATGTTTTTCTGGATGATAAGATCATACAATTGCACACATCTCACACACTAGTAAAGTAATGCTCAAAATTCTCCAAGCCAGGCTTCAACAATACGTGAACTGTGAACTTCCATATGTTCAAGCTGGTTTTAGAAAAGGCAGAGGAACCAGAGATCAAATTGCCAATATCCACTGGATGATCAAAAAAGCAAGAGAATTCAAAAAAACATCTATTTCTGCTTTATTGACTATGCCAAAGCCTTGACTATGTGGATCACAATAAACTGTGGAAAATTCTGAAAGAGATGGGAATACCAGACCACCTGACCTGCCTCTTGAGAAACTTATATGCAGGTCAGGAAGCAACAGTTAGAACTGGATATGGAACAACAGACTGGTTCCAAATAGGAAAAGGAGTACGTCAAGGATGTATATTGTCACCCTGCTTATTTAACTCTATGCAGAGTTCATCATGAGAAACGCTGGGCTGGAGGAAGCACAAGCTGGAATCAAGATTGCCAGGAGAAATATCAATCACCTCAGATATGCAGATGACACCACCCTTATGGCAGAAAGTGAAGAGGAACTAAAGAGCCTCTTGATGAAAGTAAAAATGGAGAGTGAAAAAGTTGGCTGAAAGCTCAACATTCAGAAAACTAAGATCATGGCATCTGGTCCCATCACTTCCTGGCAAATAGATGGGGAAACAGTATCAGACTTTATTTTTTTGGGCTCCAAAATCACTGCAGATGGTGACTGAGCCATGAAATTAAAAGATGCTTACTCCTTGGAAGGAAGGTTATGACCAACCTAGACAGCATATTAAAAAGCAAAGACATTATTTTGCCAACAAAGGTCTGTCTAGTCAAGGCTATAGTTTTTCCAGTGGTCATGTATGGATGTGAGAGTTGGACTGTGAAGAAAGCTGAGCACTGAAGAATTGATGCTTTTGAACTGTGGTATTGGAGAAGACTCTTGAGAGTCCCCTGGACTGCAAGGAGATCCAACCGGTCCATTCTAAAGGAGATCAGTCCTGGGTGTTCATTGGAAGGACTGATGTTGAAGCTGAAACTCTAATACTTTGGCCACCTGACGCGAAGAGCTGACTTATTTGAAAAGACCCTGATGCTGGGAAAAACTGAAGATGAGAGGAGGAGGGGACGACAGAGGATGAGATGGTTGGATGGCATCACAGACTCAGTGGACATGAGTTTGAGTAAACTCCGGGAATTGGTGATGGACAGGGAGACCTGGTGTGCTGCAGTCCATGGGGTCACAGAGTCGGACATGACTGAGCAACAGAACTGAAGATCTTATGATTTTCCCCTTTATTAAGTTTCAGTGTAATGAATTATATTGATTGCATTTGGAATAATAAAACTACATTTCCAGAATAAATACAATTTAGTATGATGATTAATTTCTAAATATATTATTGGAAATTGTTTGCTAAAAGTTTATGGGAATTTTGGATCTATGTTCATGGTGAGACTGGCCTTTAATTTTTATTCTTCTATGGTCTTTGATGATATTTTATTAGCTTCACAAAATACATTAGTGAGTACATTTGCGTTTCCTATTCCTTGAAAGAATTTAAGGTAAGATTACTTGACTTTTCTATTCTTGTGTCATCCATACGTGAAAATATATGGGCATCAAATTTTTATAACATTCTTCTAGTATCTGTAATATTTGTAGTGAGATCTATTTTCTTGATTCTGGTTATTTGTACCTTCCCTCTTCTTTTTTTCCTGATTAATCTTACTAGGAATTTACTAGTTCTATGACATCTTTTCAGACTCAACATTGGCAAGCTTATGCTTATATTGTGTTACATATTTTCTATCTCATTAATTTCAGTTCTTTGTATTTCCTTCCTTCTAGTTTCTTTGGGTTTCGTTTATGTTTTTCTTCACTAATTCCTGAGATTAAAACTAAGCTTACTGATTTTAGCTTTTTTCATTTTCCATTATATACTTTTAAAGCGAAAAAAAAAAATCACCTAAAGTATGGCTTTACATGCATCATAAAAGATTTGAGATAGTGTTCTCATTTTCATTATTAGAAAAAAAAAAAAACTCTAACATACTCTAAAATGGCAATCCTTTGTTAAAATTTTTTCCATGAGAAGTATACATATTTTAAATGGTTTATATGTACTTGCAAGGGCTCTGAAGCAAGGTGCAGGGTTCTAAGTATGTCTATTAAATCAATTTTCATAATCACGTTGTCCACATTTTCTATACTACTATTTTTTTTAAGTCTATTTGTACTATGATGTTTGTGGATATTTAGTTGTCCTCATAGTTCTGAATACTTTTGCTTATAATCTTTTGGGATAATATGTATTTTTATAGCTTCCAAGTGAACTGGATCTTTCATCAAGATAACGTCACCTTCTTTATCTCTAGCAAGTTTTTTAATAGTAATGTCTATTTTACCTGATAGTACTGATAATATGACTATCTCGGCCTTTTTCAGGTTTAAATGGTATATTTTTTCAATCTTTTAAATCTCCTCATACTTAAGAAGTATTGCTTGTTTAGTTGGTTTTTAAAATTTCAGTTAACAGTTGGTCTTAATTTTAACCAAAGCATTTAGGCCACATACATATAATGTAATTACCAAAATACTGTGTTATAAATCCAGTATATTTTTTCATCCCTATTTTTACCTCCTGTTCCATGTTCCCTTTGCTCTCTGTTCTTTCGTTAGTTGATGCTGTATTAAAAAAAATTCTTTCCATAAATCTTTCCATTAGTTGAATTTGGTTTTAAAAATTATTCTAGTTCACCTTAGAATTTGGAATCATTAATCAGAATCTAATGGTACTTTCTTCCAGATAATACAAATGTCTTGGAACTCTTCACTTTTATGTCCCTCCAGATTTATACACTCATTTTGTGGTTCAGTTCAGTTGCTCAGTCGTGTCAGACCCTTTTCGACCCCATGGACTGCAGCATACCAGGCTACCCTGTCCATCACCAACTCCCAGAGCTTGCTCAAACTCATGCCCATCAAGTCGGTGATGCCATCCAACCATCTCGTCCTCTGTCGTCCCTGTCTCCTCCTGCCTCCTCCATTTTGTGGTATATAAAATATAGATACATATATATATACACACACACACTTTAAATTTCACAATGAATTATTTTTATTTTTTTGTATATTCAACATTCATGAGATTTACATACATATTTACTGCTGTTTTTTTGTTTTTGTTTTTTTTTGCTTCTTTCTCCTCCCCTGCACCTATAATCTTCTTTCTGGACTAAGTTTCATTTTTGGGGGGAGAATCATTTTCCTTTTATCTACAAAAATCCTTTATAATTTCTTTTTAGTGAGAATATGTTGGTGGTTAACTTTCACAGTTTCTAATCTGAAAACATCTTCATTTGCTTTCAGTTCTGATAGTTACGCTGGGATTAGAATTTTCAGTTCAGTTCAGTTCAGTCACTCAGTCGTGTCCGACTCTTTGCGACCCCATGAATCGCAGCACGCCAGGCCTCCCTGTTCATCACCATCTCCCGGAGTTCACTCAGTCTCACATCCATTGAGTCAGTGATGCCATCCAGCCATCTCATCCTCGGT
>SJYT01037855.1:203903-255251 GCA_006410635.1 Cephalophus harveyi | reverse complement strand
TCACCTCCACTAGCTTTGTTCGTAGTGATGCTTTCTAAAGCCCACTTGACTTCACATTCCAAGATGTCTGGCTCTAGATTAGTGATCACATCATCATGATTATCTGGGTCGTGAAGATCTTTTTTGTACAGTTCTTCTGTGTATTCTTGCCACCTCTTCTTAATATCTTCTGCTTCTGTTAGGTCCATACCATTTCTGTCCTTTATCGAGCCCATCTTTGCATGAAATGTTCCCTTGGTATCTCTAATTTTCTTGAAGAGATCTCTAGTCTTTCCCATTCTGTTGTTTTCCTCTATTTCTTTGCATTGATCACTGAAGAAGGCTTTCTTATCTCTTCTTGCTATTTTTTGGAACTCATTTATTTTCTTTGAGCACATAGAACATGTCTGTCATCTGGCTTTGTGGCTGTCAATAAGTTAGCAGTCAATCTTTTGCCTCTTTTAAGGTAATCTATTTTTCTCCTGGCTAATTTTAAAATTCTGTCCTTATATATATATTTTTTCAATTTCAATATGACATATCTAAATGTATATTTCCTTGAATGTTTTAAAATTATTGGGGTTCCTGAATCCTTGATAGCTTTCAAAATTTTTGACAAGTGGTCTACCAAAATTTCTTCAAACTTCTACCCTCCCATCTCCCTTCTTTCTGGGACTCCTAAAAATGTATATGAGTCCCTTTCCCTCTTATTCTCTTTTAAGTATATTGGTCCTTTTCTTTCTCTGGATTTCATTCTGGATTTCCTTCCATTCTATCTTCCAGTTCACTGGTTCTCTAATTTAACTATATTTAATCTGCTCTCAAACTCATCTATTTAGGTTAATTTTTGTTGTATTTCTCAATTCAGGAATTTCCAATTATTTCCTTTTCAAATCAGCTATTCTACTTTTTATAGTTTCTAGTTTCTATCTAAAATTTTCAAGTTTGTTTTTAACTCTTTGAACATAATAAGCATACCTGTTTTGAGTCAATGTCTAATAATTCCCATATCGGGATATTTGTTGCCTGTGCTGATTCTTGCTTACAATGTCTTGTCTCCTCACATCCTCTCTGATTATGTGCTAGACACTGTATTTGAAAAATTATTATGGGATGGTTTGTTTCCTTTGGCTCTCTCTTATTCCTAGAGTGTATCCCTTAAGATTTTTTGCCTTCATGGTATAAAGACTACTTTATACGATTAAAGTGGTATACTTCACACTGTCCCTGACATGCCTTCTTTTAAAGGCCCTTTTCATTCCCTCTTGCCTCTTCACCGCCTCCAACCTCTCACTCTAGAGCCGTATCCTCGGTGTCTACCCAGTTGGAAGGCCTGGTGCTCCAGCTTTTACGGCCTGTGCCCTGCAGGAGTATGTAAGTGGAGTAGAGCCTCTCAGCTGCCTTTTCCAGACTGGCATAAGCATGTGTAACCTACAGAACCACCTTTCCCAGGATTTTAAAACCAAAGCAATTTGGAAAGTAGTTTTGGCCAATATATGTATAGTTATGAAATAGATAATGCAGCTGAAGTTAGAGATATCTGAAATAAAACTTATCACATCATTAATAAAAGAAAGGAATTTGAGTTAAATATTTAGCTGGCAATTAAATAATATTAGAAAAAATGGAAAAAGCCTACATGATCAAAAATCAAGAGGTGCATTTATTTTCTCACCATTTTCTGCCAATGGAGCAAGAACTTCAAAAACCATTTCCCTCTTATCATGTTCTATTTGTTTCTTGAAGAGTTTCACCAGCTCTTCAGCAATGTTTGTACTGGCAAACTGTTCTTTACTTGACTCTAAAAAATAAGAGGAAAATTTAAAGTAAAAAAACAAAATTAAGCACAGAAAATTTTTTCTATTGCTTTCAATACTTGGTCATTTTGTATCATTACTGATAAATGCAAACACTCTTCAAATACAGAATCAGTCCTTTTTTTTTTTAATGCCTCTGTAGAGGAAAAATGTCTAAAGCTTTAAGATGTTCTGACCCAATTACATTCAAGGCTATAAAAAAAAAAGTCTGCTAGCATAACATATAGGTAACCATAGCAATGGTAAAATTACTGTTATAAATTCATAGTTTCAAGGCTTTTAGCCAAAGAAGAAAAATTACTCATAACAGATTGCATTTCACATGGCTGAATTAAAGGTGACTTGTCTTTATACCATTCGAGCGGCATACTTTCACACTGTCCCTGACATGCCTTCTTTCTTGTCTCTTCACCACCTCCGACCTTTCACTCTAGACCCTCATCCTCAGCATTTAAATATGCTTTAATATTTCTCACAAAAAAAAGCAATATTAAAACCAAATACCTTCCCTTTACTCCACTTTCATGAAGCTACCATGCAGTCTGTTGAATTTCACAAACAAGTTTCTTGACAGCACTGTCTACATACACTGTCTCTACTTCCTCAACTCACATGCATACCTAAACCCACCTCAAACCAGTTTTGGCCCACCTCTACAATCTGCAGTCTCCTTTGCGTGCTCCTCCTTTCCACCAGACCTGTATAAATTCTAGTGCCTTAAGACTTCATCTTCGGCTTTCTTACCTTGATCCTTACTCTCACCCTAGGCAATCTAATTTTTATCCATAGCATAAAAATACCACCTATATGTTGATGCTTATACAATCATATCTCTAGCCCTCTTCTTAACTCCAGGCTATTTAGATGGCCATTTGACATCACCATTTGAATATCTTTCTAGCATCCAAACACCATGCCTAAGGTAGACTTCTGATATTCTGATATCTCTGTTCTTTCTCCAGACTTCCTTAATTTAGAATAAACATGCCACCTATCCATCTGCCACGCAGGTAGAAACCTGGGGGGGTCACTGCTCACTTGTAACCAAAATCTGTTGATCTACCACCAAAATACAACCAGAATCCATTCTGTTTCCTTTCTGATTCTCAGTTATTTTGCTGCGTCAGATAGCCTATCAATTTATCTAAAAGTTTCTCTCAGAGAATTGACCAATCTAGTTGAAACTGCCTGCTCTGCTGGGCATACTGACATCCTGGAATTTCTTTTCCGTGATCTTGATGGATATTTTCTTCTCCTTCCTGTATTAGATACTCTATTCTGAATGTTCATTCACATTCAGTTTTTTAGTTTCAGTGGAGGCATCCACCAGCAGCTTTCTGAGAAAGGTAAAGTACACTGTTTGAAGAAGATAAATATTTAGAAATTTTTACTGTCTGAAATGTTCCTTCCCACCTAGAATGCACATCTGTAATTTAAATTCCTTCCCTACTTCATTCAATTATGTCCTCATACTAGCAATTATTGTAACTTATAATTATATGCTTATTTATAAGTTCATCTTTGAAATAAGTTTCCACATCACCTACTGAAATATAAGCTGCTTAAGAGCATGCCTTCCACAAACACAGTATACAGTATGGTGCCTAGTACAGAGCAAGTGTTCAAAACAAATTTGTTGATTTTGAATGTTGGAAAAAACAAGTAAACAAATGCAAGAGTTACATTCTATTCTCTAGTTTCTGGTAAATCTCTGCCAATATCAAATAAAAAATATTACAAATTCAACTTTAAAAGAAAACGGAGAAACAAATATTTATATTGCTTAAAACAGTTTTGATTTACTCTACTGTTACCCTGCTTTTGGCACATGTACCAGATCTATGCCAAAATGATGAGAATCCACTCCAAGACTTCTAAGTAAGATTCTTTAGTGCTACAAAAAAAGAGCAAGGGTAGATTGTCTTTTCTAATAAGCTATCTAAACCCTCAGAAATCAAATTTTACAAACATCACACCTTACCCTAAAAAGTTAGATTTAAACAGGAATGATTTAACTCCTCAACGTTTGTGGTTGCTCTTCTGTTTCACACAATTCTTCAAATAAACAAAACATAAAATCATAGATGAAATAGACATCATTTATCTAGTTATGTACTCTTAACTCTTTTTAAAAAAAGTTGCAGCACTTTTTTCCAATCCATAGTTTATTCTTCCACTTATTAAACTGAAACCAAATCACTATTGTTAAGTAAATCAGTCCATTTGCCAGCACAAGAGAACAATGCACCATGATTAATATAGGAATTCATGAAGAAAACCTGATCATATCCTGTAGGTGGATACAGAGAAAAGATAGCATGATCTGTGATTTGGACATTATATTTGATTTAAATGTCACAGATCCTTAACAGACTTTCAGCAAGAAGGATTTTTTTCCTAAGGGTTTATTTTTAAAGTTGTTCTTTTTTTTTTGATGTGGACCATTTTATTAAAAGTCTTTATTGAATTTGTTACAGTACTGCTCCTGTTTCTTATGTTTTGTTTTTTGACTGTGAGGCATGTGGGGTCTCAGCTTCCCCGCCAGGAACTGAGCCTGCTCCCTCTGCATCAGAAGGTGAAGTCTTAACTATTGGACAGCCAGGGAAGTCCCCTCTTAAGCGTTTATTTTTTAACAAAATTATATATGAATTTAAAGAGTTAGTTCTAATACTTATATTACTGGCAGAATCCAGTCTCCCTTTGCCATTTCTTCTTCAAAAACAAGCACATAAAGCTCTTTTAGCTAATTTACTGGTATTTACCTCCAAATCTTCAAATAACATTTTATATTGACAATTTTGTTTTTTTAGTTTTTGGTATTTTTGATTGACCTTTCACTATGAAAGATGAAGCACTAGCTTTCTCCTTTTCCTGTCTCCACAATAACCTATACCTTTACAATGTAATTATTCTGTAATTTTGGTTTGAAATAATTAGTGTTTCAATAATATACTGTTTCATTTGGCCTGGGGTTACTTCTATTTCCTTGGAATTACTTTTTTTCTCATTTACTTAGCTTTCAATGTACTTATTAATTCAATTCCAAACTGTCCATCAGTTGTCTGATTTTTCTCTTAATAAGCATGTTCTCTTTAGGTGCTCAATTAATTTCATCTCGTGTAAGAGTTTCTCCAATCTGGACTAGTTGCTCTTTGAAAACAGGAAATTTGGGGCTGTCATGTCACCATACTACTAGAAACTTCTATTTTCCTGTTGAATCTCTTGTCTCCTGATTCCTATGTAGTCTTATTATTTATATGTCTTATCTTATTGGAACACATCTTCCAGAGGCTTTCAGGAAAGATATAAAGGATACCAATTTTCTGAGACATTCATGTTTAACACTGTCCCTATTGTTACCTCACACTTGACTTGATGATTTGCATATAGAATTCTATACTGGAAATAATTTTTCCTCAAATTTTTGAAGGCAACAACATTCCATTTTCTTTTGGTTACCAGTGTTGTTTTGATACATCTGATGTCTACTGATTCACAGTCTTGTCTATGTCACTTTTTTCCTTCCTCCCTCTCTCTCTGGAATTCTATAAAATGTTCCCTCTGTCCCCATTCTAAAATTTCACATTGATGTGCCATGGTCTGGGGACCTAATTTCAGCCAGTAGGCTGTCATTGGTGAGATTCTTCCAATCTGGAGAAATATTTAGTTCTGTGACACTTGGGCTTATTCAGCAATTTTTTCCCTATTTATCTCTTTCTAAAACTCTTGGATTGATCCTCTATTTTCCATACCCTTGCTTTTTGCTCTACTTCTGTAAATATTTCTCTGTACATTTTACTGTCTTTCATTTCAGCTATTTCAGCTTTCTTGCTCTGTCACTTTTTCTTTAAAGAGAGCGTCCTGTCCCAGTTTCACGCTTACAGTATTTTCCTACTTGAGCATATTAGAGTTTGCCCCCCCACCCTGCATGGTTTCTACTTCCTCCAACTTACTTTTTTTTATTTCATTATTTCCCATGTTAGGGGCGGTTCTCACTTTTCTAGTTGTCTGCTACTCATTAAGAATTGGGATTTAAAAATTGATTAGGATCTATGAGTGGCCTTGTAAGATTCCCTGTAGATCTGAAGGCTCTGTGTAGAAGAACTCCAACATAAGTATCTTTAAGTCCATATCCTCTACTTTGAGTCTCTCTCTACAGAGTAAACACAATCTTCTGCTGAGATGGGAAGGCCAGTTACCAGAGTGGGAAGGGACAGAAGAAACTCTTGATGCCACTAAATCCTGAGCCTTTTGAAGATACCAAAGAACAAATTGGTTAGTTCTTGGCTTTCCAATTCAGGATTCAAATTTCAAAGTTTTGCTAAGGGAGTTACTGCTTCTTTTCTTTCCAGGTTCTAAAAAGTTTTTGTATTATCCCTTTTGTTTTTCCTCCCCTTTCCTTGATGGTTTTGCATTAAAAAAAAAAAAAAAAAAAACTCTTTAGTTTTAGTTGGTTTCCAAAAGGGAGTAAAAGTACAGATTTTCATTCTAACATTTCTAGCTACCTCCCAAAATACTAATATTTTAAGCAGACAACTTTATTTATAAAAGACTGTGAAGCCAAACAAAAAGGGGGAAAATCTCATTCTGTTTAATCTATAATGTTTATAAGCATGCAAACTTTAAAACTGGATTCATCCTATAATTGTGAATACAGAATAATATTGTGTGCCCATACACTAGGAATCAAAGACTTAAAAAGGGCTGCACATTCCTTTTCTGCCCCCAATCCTAAACTAGACTGCATTCATTTATTTTCTATTTTATCTTTAAGCTATATCTTTAGTGAGCAAAAACACATAAATTTCTTAGCTCCAATTATAAACAATATAATCCTAAGATGTAATTGGATCTACACTTTAGCACTGAAACAATATATCTATGACGCTTCAAAAAAATAAACTGAAAGAATCTAAATGGACTTCCAGGTTAACATCTAAAGAAAAATGTATTATAATTAATCAGTTATGAATAATTACATTTTGGTTCATGTCTAGGACTTACCAAGTTCTGCTAAATTGCCAAACGCAACAAGACACATTTCTGTAAGAGCTGCATTTTGGCAGTGGATGCCCAGTAATTTAACTAAGGTAGGAATAACACCCATGTTGATAAGCTGAGCTTGAAGGGAATCTGTTAAAAAACAACAACAAACAAACAAGAAAACAAAACACAAAAAAAGTGTTTACGTATTAAATGGACATTAGTAAGAAGAAAACACCTCTTATACTCCCTACTGCAAACACAATACTATTTCATACTATTTTAATTATGGTAAAACAAGGTTAAATCCACTCATAAGTCTTGAAAATGTTTAAGACATTAGTTCAAAGGAATTGAATTTTGAAACTTTTCAACGAAATTTTCAAAGAAATTTAGAAATGACAGTAATTCAAGTAATATGTCACATCACCAGTTTTTTTTAACATGGTCTTATACCTTTACTGAGTAGGTTTTAAAATGCATAAACAATTAAACATTACCATTGGTTTTTAAGTTAAAAGGTTAGACAAAGTAACACTTGCATTACAGGAAGTCACAGAGCATATGAAAAGCATAAGAAAAAAAGCAACTTTATTAAAGACTAAGAAGATAAAAGTCTTAGAACCCCTTAAAAACACTTGCTTCATAATAAAGAATGAAAAATACATAACAGACTCAAATTACTATTTATTTGCAGCAGAGTGTTCTTTGATGACTGTTAGGAAGGAAAGTTTTAACAAGGAAAAAAATCTGGTTACTTAAAATATTTCTCTTTTCAAAGTTTTATTTAATAATAGTGACAATCATCTTAGGAAAGAAAGGAAGATTTGGCTTGAGAGGTAAAAGGTCAATATGGCTTTGTTATCATTGCTTGCCTTCATTTTCTAAGAAGCTAATTGATTTTAAAGTAATTAACATGCCCCGGATTTTCAGAACGGCTCTTCATGAACAATCATAATAGAATACCTGTAACAGAGCTGAAGGTAAATAAACCAAAGTGAAAACCAAAAGCACTACCTCTAAGAGTAAGCAGAAAGACACTAAGAAGAAAGACACTCATATGCCTATGCAAACACTATCACTACTAGTAACTGGTTCATCTAAAGACAGAGGAAAGCTTTCAAAACCTTTCTCTTTTCCTTTTAAAAATTATATGCCATTTTCAAGTTAATAATTTTCTCCCAGTTTTTTAAAGTTATATATTTTCTTAATCTAAACATAAAAATCTGTTTCTTAGAAAACACATTTTCCTCATAGCATGCATCCCTTGATGGAGTTTGTGTACTGATCTCTTTACCACTCTTCAGAGTTCTTAGGCTTCCCTGTGGCTCAGTGGTAGAGAATCTGCCTGCCAGTGCAGGAGATGCGGGTTGGATCCCTGGACCGGGAAGATCCCCTGGAGAAGGAAATGGCAGCCCACTCCAGCATTCTTGCTTGGGGAATCCCATTGGCAGAGGAGCCTTGAGGGCTACAGACCAACTGACTCTGAGTTGCAAAGAGTCAGACATGACTTAATGGCTAAACCATAACAACATAGTTCTTAACGTATAGATAAGAAGGTGGTTGGGTGATTATCAGAAAGAAACATAAAGATAAGGTTGAGCTGTCTCACATGCCAATTTATTACTTGCCTAGAGGTCTGTGTAGTTAATTTTTCCTGCTTTTAGAGTCAAATATGAAGAGATAGCCAACAAGAGGCTTGTTGGCCCTGAAAACTGATGGTAATTATGGATATTATCTGGCTCAGTTAGGCGGGGTGGGTCATCTATACTAGAAAGAGGCTTATTACCAAAGTAAGAAGAGAAAACAAATCCTGAGATAAATGAAGTTTACATTGAGAGTTCAAATAGTCTAAAACAATTTCAAATTTTGCAGTGGAATTATGAAGTCTGTTCTAAAATGACATATATGTAAAAGAATGTATTCAATTAAATGATTAGTTTTTATGCTTCTGATGCTAATTATTTTTTCTAACTATACAATTCAGTAATTAATGAGTGACTCACAACACTTACATTATCTTACAGGCAAATCGCCTATTATAGTATTACACGTATTATAGTATATACCTATATGTTATATTGGTAGAATATTTGTATCTTGGTTATAGTATTTATAAAGATCATGCACCAAGAAGCTTTCCAAGTTAGAAATTATTTTGGTTACTTACCAGTTGATAGAGTGCCTTATTATTGGATCACCTCTGCAGATCCTTGTTCTTTAGCAATATTTTTAACTTTATTTATTCGTTTTGACTATCTCTTCAAATACTGCAGAGCTGTTGAATCATTAAATCTCAGGTACGTAAGCGTGAGCACTAGCGCATGCATTGAGTGAGTCAAACTCCACTATATGTCTGCATATATGTAAGCATCACACACCCCCTCAGTACTGTTGGTACAAATCGTGAAAATCCAACAGTCCAGGGACATTAGAGGAATAACAAAATATAGGAAGGAGCTAGGAGCTAGCAGGAGAATGCCACTTAAATAATGCTCTTCATGTTTTCTGAACTTGGCATCTCTACCACTTTCTTTGACCACTTTTACAACATTACGGATTTTGGTTCCAGGGATAAGAGGGCCAAAAAAAAAAAAAAAAAAATTACAGAGTTTCATACAATCTGTGGCATACAAATTGAAGCAGCAATATTTGAAAATGTGGTAGATAAGCAGAAAAAGTAGCATAGTCCAATGGCATATGGTATAAATTGCCATAATTCATGAAAATCACATTGCTTCATGAAAATGTGTTTTCAAGCTACCCAGGAGCCAAACTAACTGTATATTCACATACAACACACATACCACACACAAGTAAAGAGAAAAAATATATAGTCATCCAATGGACAGGCCTCATTTTAGACCACTTGGGTGCCCTTCTTTTATATCCATTTCTATGAAGGTAACTAGAACAAAAATTAGACTCAAATAATTCTAAAATCTGTTTATGCCAATTGCAGGCAAGTCATTCTCCTTTGTTAATGGAGGCTCAGAAGAGAGAAATATCTTAAACAGGCTGATACAAATTTTCATCTCAAGATAGGCAGGCACCCTAGAACACGGTTCTTAAAGTGGAGTCCCCAAAACCCTTTCAAAGGATCACCAGGTCAAAATTACTTTCCTAAAAACATCAAGATTTGATTTGCCTTTTTCACTGTGCTGACATTTCCACCGATGGCACAAAACCAGTAGTGAGTAAAGCTGCTGGGGCTTTAGTATGAGCCCAGTCAGTGGCACCAAAATGTATTAGTAGTCACTGTATTCTTAGCACCACACATTCACAGTAAAATAAATGCTACTCCTTTCAGCAGTCAAAGAAATTTAACTTATTTTTTCATAAAAAGATGCTATTTATGTTGACCTATAATGGGTTTTATTATTTGAAAATGCAATACTAAATAATTTTTTAAATGTCTTCATTTTAATTTCCATTATTGATAGATATAACCCATACATATAAACAAAAATTCTTTGAGATCTTTGGCAATTTTTAAGTGTCTAAAAGAGCCCTGAGATCAAAAGTTTAAGAACCACTGTCAATGGATTACCTAATTTTTATAGAGATTGGGGAAAAAAATATAGAAAAGAGTTCTAAAATTCAATGATAAATGCTTGGCAGATGTGACAGAAGAAAAAAATTAAAAGCACGGTAGGAATCCTAGATACTGGTGCTTAGATATTTTGAGTGAGATAACATTAATTAAGCACTGCACCTCATTTTGCTTATATGAGTAGATACTCTACTTAAGTCTAGGAGAATATTCCATGATAGATGTTTCCCTATTTCAGTTACATTTTACTATGTTATCAATACATAGTTCTTTTGAGGGTTAAGTAAAGCTCCTGTTTGTGTGGAATAAATTAGTATTAGTTCTTATTGCTGGAAGCAAATGGTTAGGTAGAATCACTTTTTCTTATTGCCCTAAGAAAGCTGTAAATAGACTTCAAAGGACATGGCTGACACTCATGCTGTTGTGAACGGTATCAGGGACATGACTTATAAATTACAGACTAACTGGAAGAAATCCTCAGAACCAGTTCACATTCTCTAGAGACACTTGAGAGAATAAGAGACACAATTCAAGACCGAGACTTATTGCATCCTTCAATGAATACCAGCAACTCCAAAACAATGTCAGAGCTCAACAAATACAGTTCACAAGAATGCAACCCAGGCCCATACATAGCAAACACGTATGTGTGAAAGACAGTCTTTAGACAGGACAATGTCATAAACGTCTGAAGACTTTTTAAAAATTGCTCCTGACACACATCACAGACAAATACTGACCAAAATACAGAATTACAAAATTACATAATATCAAGATGACACAGGCCCTGCATGATCTATGGGAGGAAGAGAAGAAAGGCACTGAGGGGGTGCAATACAGATGCATATACAAAGAGATATATAAGGCAATCAACGCATGCGCTGGTGTGAACACTTACCTACCTACATTTGAATTTCAATGGTTCCAAGTTCTTCAGGTCACACACACATGGAAACTCCAAAGAATGGAGATCTGGAGAGAAGATCTCAAGTTGAAGAACCTTTTTCCCCCTGAGTTTTCAGTTTAATGTTTCAAACATTGGTATAGATTATAGGTCCAGAAAAGTATGCCAAGAATTCTAGTAACTCAACTGAAGTTATGTGGATCAATTACTAAAAAGTATAGGTTTTTAAAGAAGATAACACATGTTTATCTTATTCCCAAGGAAAGTTCCTTACAATGTTATAAAATTTTTAAGCTGATTAATAGGACATAATGATGAAACTGTGTCAAAGTAAAACACACATAGACAATTCAAAATACACAGTCTCTACATTAGTATGCAGATTTGGTGTATAGTATTCATTGTATAAAAAGCACAACAGCCCTATTTATAAGCTTGCACAAAAACCACATCTATAGTCTAATTATATATAGTGGAAACAATAAAAACAAGCAAATATAAATCCTGATGAGTTAGATAAAAATCATTTGGGTATAATAAAGACCAAAAAAATTGCCCTTTATTAATGGCACATCTATATTTCCAAAAATATATATAAAAAGTAAAAATTAGATATGATGTAACAGTGTAGTATAATTTGTGCGCTGAAGCAAGTTGTAGCTCTATCATCATGTTGAAAAGTAAACTGACTTAAATACAGCAACCAAGAGGATGGTCTGTAGTTAAAAACTTCATACATACACATGTGCAAATACAAATAAAGACTTCCTGATTTCAGTTAAACTTATTACCTAATATCTTTTTGTTGATTGATCAGGAAAGGGAAGAATTTTTATTCTAAATCTAATGCTGACCAAATAAAACCCAAAATATTTACAACTGCTTAAAATTAACTTCAAATCATTTTGAAATTTCTGTTTACTCAAAACATGCATTTCATGTTATGTTTACATACAGACTACCTCTATAATTTAAGCCTCAGGTTACATATCTCAATATAATCAGCAATTTTCAAGAAAAAAAAAAGAATCAATATTCATTAGTATTTTAGAGTACTAGAGGTTTAAAAATAATACATTTACACATTTCGTACTTTCTGAAAGTTAACAATAAAAAGTGAAAAAGTTTCTAAGTTCTGAAACTAAAAGGGTCTCTACAGAGCAAAATTTCCCTTCTGTAAAAGTTCTAGAGATAAATGACAAAATTACATGAGTGAGTATAACATAAAAACAAAAACAAAGCAAATCACAAGAGAAAGGAAAATATTTTATTATTTTTAAGAGGCCTGTTCATTTACTATTCTCAATCCAATGACATCTAGAATGATTATGTCTTTCTTAATCTAGTAGATAATTTTTTCCCTAGGCTCACTTCAGGTTAAATTACATACTACAGATTACCTATTGTTATAATGAATTGTTACAAAGAAGATTCCTACAGATACATCTACCCTGATTAAGAAAATTCTATGCTTTCATCTCAGACATAAACTGGTCTTTTAGATTTAAAGTTGTTTGTTTTTTAGAAGAGGACTAGAGTCAGCTATTGCTTAAGCAGCTCTTAATTGAGAGAAAAGCATTCAGTCTTGGCTCTCATATGGCATGGCTGAAAGGCCACATCTACAGTTAAGTATAAATTTAAGCATAAATTTTGTACAGCCAATTGAGTTGTGAGGCCAATTTACAGACAACACATATATCTTGCAATCACATGTGTTTAAAAATGTAAAAATTCTGTTTTACAAACGACTGCTTTGGTTTTAACAACAACAAAACAAATAATAGTAGTTACCCTAGAGAATTATTAAGTTTTTACACTTTAAAATTACATAAAAGTTATTTGCAACACACAAACTGTGTTAAGAAGCATCTACATAAGTCAAAGATTTCTGACTTCTTTCCAGTAAACATTTTTCAATTAAATTAAATTTGTTTTTCAATAAGTAAAATATAGGCAGTTTGCTGTTAACTAGATTTAGTTAGAAAATAGTTACTAATTTTCATACAAGGTAGCTTACATATGATACTTTTCTGCTCTAATTTCTTGCTAAATGAATTATTTCAAGTGGTCTAAATTAAAAATGTGCTGATATCTGACCAAAATCCATTATATATGTATCTCTGACTTTTGCCACAGCTCTGTCAAACAAGAATGTTTACGTCAGTGTCATTTCTGACACCTACAAATCTGTGCATAGTCAATGATCATGTGTTTGGTACCATCACATTTCAATTAATGCAACATAAATAATAAAAACAAGGCCTGGTCTTTCAGTTTTACCTTCACTATCTAAATATGCACTTTCAAATACAGGTAAACATTTCGTATAAATATCTCCCAATGTGCATCATATGCTGAAATTCTATCAGCTGAAACATAAATGTGTATTTATATGGCAATAACTAATGATGGTGAAAGCTATATAAACGTAAAAATTAAATCAGGGCAGAATAACAGATATTTTATCATCTATTCTCTTCAGAATTTACAACAAAAAATAAATGTTAGGAGTTTTTTTTTTTTTTAGTTAACTAATTTCATTCCAGCCATGAATCTTTCAAGAGAAAGTCCAATTTGAGAATTCTTTACATCTTACGAGGATGAGTTAAAATCCGAAAGCCAACTCTGCTACCTTAAATTTTAACTATGGGGACATTCTCAAAAGTAATATTCAACAACATCTTATTAGTCACCTTCTACACGTTTTTACATTAGAGAATGAGAAACCTCTAACATATTTTGTTACCCTACTGTCCTCAGTTAAAATTGGTTAATATCACAATGCTAAATGCACTGTCTTGATTATAGAAGCAATCTAGAAGCTAAAAATGCTGCAAAAAGTATTACTTCTTTAATATAATGTCAATCTTAACATTATGTTAACAAAACTATAGCAATCACTTCATTTTTTGTGATATATTTTGAATTCTTATATTCAAAAGTTCATTCTATAATAGCCAAAACTGAATATTACTGGCAGTAATTGTTAATGCAGAATTAAACTAACATGTACATTTGGTACACCTCTAAAAACCAAATTCAGAGTCTGTCCATTAAATAACAGTATTATTAGAGTAACAGTTTAGGAGGATTATGATGAAGAGCTAGTACTCTAACTGGTCAAATTTAATAGGCAGAATTAGCAGAACAAGAACAGTTAATTGCTCTGTCCTTCAATAAAACAATTTCTTTAAAATGACATTACTTGTAGCAGAACTTCATGAATGTCACCTGCTTCAGAATGATTAGAAATTTCTGTTGGTCAATGAAAATTACAAAATTTTTACAAAGAGAACAGCAATTAGCAAATAAAGAATTCTAATATAAGTCTTTCATGCACTTCAACTAGAGTACTAGAGTAATTTGACATATTGAGTTTCAATAGATAGAACTTAAAAGTACATCTCCCATGCCGTTTTAAAAAGAGAAAAAAAAGAACAGAAGGTAAAATGAAAACTATATATAGAAAAATTAATATAATTAAGAAAAAAGGCAATAAATTGCAAGGATACACTGTTTTGTCTTTTCCCCTTTAAGTTAGCCAGAAAGTTTTTAGTATTTAGAAAATTTGCGGAATTATTAATTAGCTTATATCCACAGTAAGTAAACTTTGAAACTAGTTCCTCATTCACGCAAATCAAATCATTCTCTAAGCATCTAATATCTAGGAAGCATTCTTTCTTACCTATAATAAAGTAATACCAAAATATAAACAAGAGGCTCAGGCCAAAGTGGACTTTTAGTTTTTAATCAGGATTATTCCCTATTAATTTCTATTCTTCCTATTTTAAGTAAGAATAAAAATCAAGTAAGCCAAGTTAATCGGGCTGAGTCCATTACAAAAATGAAGAGTATCATTAGAATTGAAAAACTGCTGGTTGAAATGAAAGTAGCAGCTAATACTAACTACATATTAAGTGCTCTTTAAATTAGAGGAGAGACGATATACTTTACAAGCCCATTTTAAACAAGTGAATTTAAGTACTGGGCTTCATAATTCAATTTTTAGGCTCTGACACTCCAGGAAATGCACTTCTTAAATCACACAGATGGCCTCCCTCTAAACCTAGTTCAGTTATTGTAAGTCCATGTGGCAAATACATTATCATGAGAGTATGCTAGAGAGATTTCAGGAACCAGAAAAGAAGAGAAATTAACTCTTTAAGTAACAAGGAATTATTAAGATATCACAGAAAAATCAGCTCTATTTGTAAAAATCGTATACATACATACACACAAACACATATATGTATTGTATATATATATCAGTTGTCACATGAAGAAGCCTACCATAGACTGTGCATATTAGTCACTTCAGAAGGAAACTAACTTTACCTTTCCTGATGACATGTTTATTTCCTCTACTTTTTTCTCTGACGGCATAGGTTATATAAAAACAAGTAACTTCTAGTCTTTGCTTTAATGCTTATCATCATTAATAATTTTTCTTAGAATTATCACAGATTTTTCCCTATATTTTACGTTTATAGCATAAGTGTACTAAGAAAAACATAAACTCTCAGTTACAGAGTTTTCCAAGAAATGTATATTGGTTATCATGGTTACTTATAATAAAATTGGTGGCCATCCAGATTCCGCAGTAAGGTGCTAAATTATTCCTTGCTTTGCTTTAGATAAAATTATTTGGTGCTTTGCTTTAGATAACTGATTTCTTGCTATTCAAGCTGCAGTCAACTTTCAAGTACACATATGCAGATCTGTCAGGTCTGCAGATCACCTATGGTGAATTATTAACCACGGATCTGGTGCTGTTACTGTCAGCTTGTTTTCAATGCCACTTTCTCCTGCTGCCATGTATGTAAACAGCAAATATAAACAAACATGATAGGCAAGAGTTTATAACGGTCCTAACTTATTTAATGAAGAAAATTGCACCAGCAACGTATTTTTCTTCCAGTCATTGATTTTGCTGATTAAAAGAATTTAGACAATACAAAGCACCCAGAAAAGTCAATCTATTATATACATATTTTCCAAACTCCTACTATATACCAAAATAGTGTTGTATTTGAGAACAGTTGGATATGTGAACAAAATTTTCAATCTTCAGGGCAATGTTTTGGCATTGGGTAACCAAAACCCTCTTCCAACAACACAAGAGAAGACTCTACACGTGGACATCACCAGATGGTCAACACCGAAACCAGATTGATTATATTCTATGCAGCCAAAGATGGAGAAGCTCTATATAGTCAACAAAAACAAGACCAGGAGCTGACTGTGGCTCAGATCATGAACTCCTTATTACCAAATTCAGACTCAAATTGAAGAAAGTAGGGAAAACCGTGAGACCATTCAGGTATGACCTAAATCAAATCCCTTATGATTATACAGTGGAAGTGAGAAATAGATTTAAGGGCCTAGATCTGATAGATAGAGTGCCTGATTAACTATGGAATGAGGTTCGTGACATTGTATAGGAGACAGGGATCAAGACCATCCCCATGGAAAAGAAATGCAAAAAAGCAAAATGGCTGTCTGGGGAGGACTTACAAATAGCTGTGAAAAGAAGCGAAGCGAAAAGCAAAGGAGAAAAGGAAAGATATAAGTACCTGAATGCTAAGTTCCAAAGAATAGCAAGAAGAGATAAGAAAGCCTTCTTCAGTGATCAATATAAAGAAATAGAGGAAAAGAACAGAATGGGAAAGAGTAGAGATCTCTTCAAGAAAATTAGAGATACCAAGGGAACATTTCATGCAAAGATGGNAAGGAAAGATATAAGCACCTGAATGCAGAGTTCCAAAGAATAGCAAGAAGAGATAAGAAAGCCTTCTTCAGCGATCAATGCAAAGAAATAGAGGAAAACAACAGAATGGGAAAGACTAGAGATCTCTTCAAGAAAATTAGAGATACCAAGGGAACATTTCATGCAAGGATGGGCTCGATAAAGGACAGAAATGGTCTGGACCTAACAGAAGCAGAAGATATTAAGAAGAGGTGGCAAGAATACACAGAAGAACTGTACAAGAAAAGATCTTCATGACCCAGATAATCATGATGATGTGATCACTAATCTAGAGGCAGACATCCTGGAATGTGAAGTCAAGTGGGCCTTAGAAAGCATTTCTACAAACAAAGCTAGTGGAAGTGATAGAATTCCAGTGGAGCTATTTCAAATCCTGAAAGATGATGCTGTGAAAGTGCTGCACTCAATCTGCCAGCAAATTTGGAAGACTCAGCAGTGGCCACAGGACTGGAAAAGGTCAGTTTTCATTCCAATCCCAAAGAAAGGCAATGCCAAAGAATGCTCCAAAACATGGCCTATAGAAAGTTTTATAAATAGCTTTACAAGTTTAGCTTCTTTTCTCCTTTGTGGTTATTTTATAATAAGGAAGATGTAACAGGGAGAGTTAGATTGTTATGAGGATATATTTAAATATCTATAGAAAGATAATTTTTAATATTGCCTTAAAGGTAGGTGCAGTGGATAGTTCTTATGCCAATAATATATTTCAGGTGGCCTGTGCTTTCAAATATCTTATCTGATGTGATATTCTAAATTTATACCTTGAAGTCAGAAGACTATGAAAACCACCATGTGGGTAGGTGAGTGGAACACTAGAAATAAAGGACAAAAACAGTGTGAAATGGTGTAGCCACTATAGAAAGAGTCTGGCAGTTCTTCAAAAAGTTAAGTACATTGCTACCATTTGATCTAGCATTCCAGTCCTAGGTATAGACAGGTATGAAAACATATATCCACATAAAAACTTCTATACAAATGTTCATAGCAACATTATTAATAATAGTCAAAGTATACCTAAATGTCCATTAGCCAATGAAGAGGTATACAAATGTATATTCACAGAATGCAATATTATTCAGTAATAAAAAGAAATGAAGTACTGATACATGCTGCAACATGGATGAACCTTGAAAGCATTACACTGAGTAAAAGAAATCAGTCACAAAAAACCACATATTACGTGACTCTATGCCTGTGAAATGTCCAGAATAGGCAAAGTTCTAGAGATAGAATGTAGATCAGTGGTTCCTTAGGACAGAAGAGGTTGTAGGAAGAGACAATAATAGCTAAAGTGTATGGTTTCTTTTTTGAGGTGATAAAAATACTCTAAAATTGACTGTAGGGATTTCCCTGGCAGTCCAGTGGTTAAGACTGCACTTCCCCTGCAGGGGGCATGGGTTCAATCTCTGGTTGGAGAATGAAGATCCCGCAGACCATGCGGCACGACCATAAATAAATAAATAAAATAGATTGTGGTGATAACTGCATATACCTGTGAATATACTAAAACTGCTAAATTGCACACTTAAATTGATGAGTATGTGAACATATCTCAAGAATGCTGTAAAGTAGAAAAGGACCAGCAAGAACTTAGAGACCAGATCTCACCAGCATCATCCTCAAAGGCCCTCTTTTTTTTCCCTAGACAATGCTTAAAGCAGAACAACAACAAAAAGCTAGAGGTGTTCTCCATATGACCCAGCAATCCCACTCCTAGGCATATATCCTGAGAAGACCAAAATTGAAAAAGACACATGTACCCCATTGTTCATTTCAGCACTATTTACAATAGCTAGAACATGGAAGCAACCTAGATGTCTTTCAACAGATGAATGGATAAAGAAGTTGTCGTACATATACACAATTCCTCAACCATAAAAAGAAACACATTTGAATCAGTTCTAATAAGGTGGATGAACCTAGAACCTATTATACAGAGTGAAGTAAGTCAGAAAGAGAAAGATAAATATCATGTACTAACACATATATATGGAATCTAAAAAGGTGGTACTGATGAATTTACCTGCAAGGCAGCAATGGAGAAACAGACATAAAGAACAGATTTACGGACACAGGGAGAGAGGGGTGGAGAGGGTGAGATGTCTGGAGAGAGTAACATGGAAACTTACACATTACTATACTTAAAATAGATAGGCAATGGGCATTTGCGTTATGTCTCAGGGAACTCAAACAGGGGCTCTGTATCAACCTAGAAGGGTGGGATGGGAAGGCAGATCGGCAGGAGGTTCAAGAGGGAGGGGATATATGTATAACTATGGCTGATTCATTGTGATGTTTGACAGAAAACAAAATTCTGTAAAGCAATTATCCTCCAGTTAAAAAATAAATTAAAAAAAACAACTAGAGTTGTTCTCAAATTAATCTGATAGTGGATGTGTCCACATTTTAGCTGTTCAGAATAATCCCAGCATGGTTATGATTTGTATAATAGGACAGCCCAGAGGCCAATCTGGTTCTAACCCAAATCTAAAGGTCCTGTGAGGCTGGAAGAGTATTCCTTAGTTGGTCCCTAGCAGTCCTGAGTACCTATACATGTTCCACACCTATCCTAATCTGAATTCATACCCCATAAGTGTAGACCATATCCAGACAGATGTCAGGGACAGAATGAATAGCTACTCATCATCTCTTCTCTTTCCTGGTACAGGCAATGAATGCCTGGGGACTGTTGTGTGTCAGATCTAAAAAATGGGAGAAACCAGTTTGACTTCATGCCAGCACTAGAAGTGACATGACAAAGAAGGCTGGAGCTGAACCATGCCTGCACAATGGACTCAAGGAGAAGAGAGGACTCTTGGGTTTCTGCTTTTCTGCCTTTTTTTTATTGGAGTATAGTTGATTGACAATGTTGTGTTAGTTTTAGGTGTACAGCAAAGTGAATCAGTTACACATGTATATACGTCTACTCTCTGCTCATTTTGGGGGCTTTTTTTTTAGGATTTTTTTTCCCATGTAGGCCATTAGAGAGCATTGAGTAGAGTTCCCTGTGCTATACAGCAGGTATAGTTATCTATTTTATGTAGCAGTGTGTACATGTCAGTCCTAATCTCCCAGTTTATCCTCCCCCCCCTTATCCCCTGGTAACCCTAAGTTTGTTGCCTACATCTGTGACTCTGCTTCTGTTTTGTAAATAATTTCATTTGTACCCTCAAGATTTAAAGCAAGAGACAAACCCAATTACAGGTTCTAGGTTGTTTCTGTTGTTGCTTCAGTTGTTTAGTTGCTAAGTTGTGTCCCACTCTGCGACCGCATGGATGTAGCTCACCAAGCTCCTCTGTCCATGGGATTTTCCAGGCAAGAATAGTGGAGAGGGTTGCCATTTCCTTCTCCAGGGGATCTTCCATACCCAGGCATCAAACCTCTCTTGCATTGGCAAACAGATTCCTTACTGCTGAGCAACCAGGCCAGCTAGGTTGTTTCTACAACCAGCCTATTTGCTTTCTCCATGTCAGAAGCATATTGGGCAGGGTTTAGAAGAATTTCCATGTACTTATTTCCCTTTGACATGTGCTCAAAGCAACTCTCAGAGAAAGCAAATCCCTTACTCCCAGAGGGGCAAATCCAGCTGGTTCTTGACGGGTTCACTCATCCTATGAAAAGCATGAAACATTCAGGTAATTTTCCAGCATCCTCTCCATCACAGTCAACTCTTAGAAGTCCTCATTGGGTTTCAGGCTCTTCCCTCACCAGAGTGTTCGGTCTCACCTCACCTCAAGGAGACACTACGTTGCATTTGATCAACAACTCACTTTCCACAGTACCCTTTGCCCTACCAAACTCCATCTCTGGGATTGTAAAAGCATATTGGAGCAGAGTTCAAAGAGGATGGGGATATTAACCAGAAGGGAGCATCTATGTGCTCCATCTTTTCCGTAATGTCTGTGGTTTTTTGCTTTCTTTCTTCAAGATCCAACTTGTAAATTTGAGAGAAAGTTAGTGAGAAGAAGCAGTCAGTCAATGAGAACCAAGTCTGGAGTGTGAGGCCCAGGGAGACGCTGAATTCATGCTGGTGATGGGCTATCCAGGACTTCCCAGATGGTTCAGTGATAAAGAAATCTACTTGCCAATGCAGGAGACGTGGGTTCGATCCCTGGACTGGGAAGATCCCCTGGAGGAGAGCATAGCAACCCATTCCAGTATTCTTGTCTGGAGAATTCCATGGACAGAGAAGCCTGGTGGGCTACAATCCATAGGGTCACAAAGAGTCGGACAGGAATGAGCAGCAGAGCACACACACACTATGGGCTATCCAGCAGACTGGGCCACTATCCACTTTTTGGCCTTTTATGGTCTACCTTGAAACTGTCAAGGCATAAAAGGGGGAGTGATTTTTAGTATTACAATGAAGGCATAATGAGCTAAAGATCAATGACGGAAATATTCTTGAAGTCACTTTGGTTGCAGCCAGTTTTTATTGCATCTAAATAGCTGTGAAAAGAAGAGAAGCGAAAAGCAAAGAAGAAAAGGAAAGATATAAGCATCTGAATGCAGAGTTCCAAAGAATAGCAAGAAGAGATAAGAAAGGCTTCTTCAGCGATCAATGCAAAGAAATAGAGGAAAACAACAGAATGGGAAAGACTAGAGATCTCTTCAAGAAAATTAGAGATACCAAGGGAACATTTCATGCTGAAATGGCAACCCATTCCAGTATTCTTGCCTGGAGAATCCCAGGGAGAGAGGAGCCTGGTGGGCTGCCGTCTATGGGGTCCCACAGAGTCGGACACGACAGAAGCGATTTAGCAGCAACAGCAGCAGCAGCAGCATGTACCTCATGTAGGTGAAATCATAGAGTACTTATCTTTTTGTGACTGACTGACTTCACTTAGCATAATGTCCTCAAGCTTCATTCATGTTATAGCACGTATCAGAATTTCCTTCCTGAATTCTTCCTAAATTCTAAATAGTATTCCATTGTATGTTTATACTCCATTTTATTTATCCATTCATCCATCCATAGACACCTGGGTTGCTTCTACCTTTTGACTATCATGAACAATGCTGCCAAGAACATGGAGTGTACAAATACTTCTTTGGGATCCTGCTTTCAGTTCTTTTGGGTGAATATCTAGAAGTGAAATTGCAGGAGTGTATGTTAATTCTATTTTTAGTTTTTTGAGGAAATCAATGCTGAGTTCCACAGCAGCTGCACCATTTTACATTTCCACCAACAGAATATAAGGATCCAATTTCTCTATGTCTTCTCCAACACTTGCTATAGCTCTTAATCTATGGTTTGATTTGTATTTCACTAGAAGAAGCACAAGCTGGAATCAAGATTGCCAGGAGAAATACCAATAACCTCAGATATGCAGATGACACCACCCTATGGCAGAAAGTGAAGAGAAACTAAAAAGCCTCTTGATGAAAGTGAAAGAGGAGAGTGAAAAAGTTGGCTTAAAGTTTAACATTCAGAAAACTTAAGATCATGGCATCTGGTCCCATCACTTCATGGGAAATAGATGGGGAAACAGTAGAAATAGTGTCAGACTTTATTTTTGGGGGCTGCAAAATCACTGCAGATGGTGATTGCAGCCATAAAATTAAAAGACGCTTACTCCTTGGAAGGAAAGTTATGACCAACCTAGATAACATATTCAAAAGCAGAGATATTACTTTGCCAACAAAGGTCCGTCTAGTCAAAGCTATGGTTTTTCCAGTGGTCATGTATGGATGTGAGAAAATGAAGAAAAAGATGAAGAAAATGAAGAAGAGCTTTCTTCTGTGAAGAAAGCTGAGCGCTGAAGAATTGATGCTTTTGAACTGTGGTGTTGGAGAAGACTCTTGAGAGTCCCTTGGACTGCAAGGAGATCCAACCAGTGCATCCTAAAGGGGATCAGCCCTGGGATTTCTTTGGAAGGAATGATGCTAAAGCTGAAACTCCAATACTTTGGTTGATGCTTTTGAACTGTGGTGTTGGAGAAGACTCTTGAGAGTCCCTTGGACTGCAAGGAGATCCAACCAGTCCATCCTAAAGGAGATCAGCCCTGGGATTTCTTTGGAAGGAATGATGCTAAAGCTGAAACTCCAATACTTTGGCCACCTCATGCGAAGAGTTGACTCATTAGAAAAGACTCTGATGCTGGGAGGGATTGGGGGCAGGAAGAGAAGGGGACGACAGAGGATGAGATGGCTGGATGGCATGACTGGCTCAATGGACGTGAATCTGAGTGAACTCCGGGAGATGGTGATGGACAGGGAGGCCTGGCGTGCTGCGATTCATGGGGTCACAAAGAGTCGGACACGACTGAGCGACTGAACTGAACAGCTGCACTCCTTTTTCATTTATCTAGCAGTTGTGTTCAGCCACTTTCTCTCCTCTCTCAGAATCACTAAGTGGGGTCCATTCCACTTAGGAAGGATCTGATCTTGAGGGTTTTTAGATACACCTAGGTCCTGGTGGGAAGGAATAGCAGTTGGTTACCATATTCCTTGAGAGCTTTCATGGTTTCTTCTACCTGGAGAGCATACTTGAGTTGTTCCATTCAAGGTAATTAAGGTTCGAGTCCCAATCTGAGTTACACAGTTTCAACCCCATTTAAAAGGATCATCCTTTCCTTTCAGCTTTTCATATAGAGGCCTAGATATTAGACCATATTTAGGGATCCAGATGTGGCAAATCCAGCCATCCTCAGGAAACTCCTAAGCTATCTTCCAGTTTTAGAGTAAGTGAGGCTGCAAATGGCTTCTTTTCTTTTTTGGGTTAGGCTTCTCTGACCTGTGAGAATGAAGCCTAGATGGGACACCCTAGTTTGTGATATTTGAGCTAAATCTGGGACAATGTATGTCCAGGTTTTAGATGGACTATCACAGGACTGGCTCCTGCAGCTAGCCTACCCACACCCCCATCCCTGGGCCCAAACCTCGGGATTTAATCTTAGGAGGTCCACTTGTTCTGCCTAGGTAAGGTTTTCCCCAGCCATTACCATGATCTCTTTGTGCCTTGGTCTAGGGGAGCACCAATCTCCAGTTTGTCTCCCATTAGGTGGATAGTAGCCCCAGTGTTTGTATGATATACGGGGTACAGGGCATTCAGGGACATATAGAAAGGAATGTGTGAGAATGTGTGCATGCAGTTTATATTCTAATGGTTCTGTGAATGCCCGTTCTTAGGCCTTTCCTGATACCCCCAGGCCCTTTTATCCTCTGACTTTTCCTCCTCTATATCTTGGTTATTAAACACCTGGTAGGCAACCTTGCTGAGGCGAGAGGCAGGGAGGGCTATCTGGTTTTGCTTCCACTTTCTGAAGTTTTCACCTCATGTCCAGGTCACTTTGGGAAATCAAACAGGACCTCAGGATTGCATTCCTTTCTAATCACTCAGGACTAGTAGTAGTATAGATTTGGTGATATTCCCTGGGGCACTCTAGGAATACTGAAAGGTTTTGTGTTGGCTTCTAATGATTTCCTTTGTCTTGTTATGATTGAGTTTTTTTGTTGTTGTTATTGTTGTTTGTTTGTTTTTAATCCCTGCTGCATGGTGTGAGTTTCTCTGAAGTAGGCAGGGGAGCCCTGTGAGCCCTTTGTAAGACCAGGAACCCCAATACCTGGAAGACCTGTGAGCTGCTGGCCAGACAAGAAACATTCACTGCCTACCTGGCCCCTCTGTGTGGCAGATGAATCTTGGGTGATTATCAACTGAGGTTCCACAAGTTCTCCTGGTATCAGCACAGACTACCAGGTGCCTTAGTGACCTGGTGAGCACCCCATGGGACTCCGTCATGCTTTTAGCACTCACATGGTGTGAAGTCTGAAACTCTTTCTTTTTGGTTGAAAGGAGAAAAGAGAAGACCCTTGACTCAGATAGCTGTGCCACTTCCTAACAGACCAAGTAGGTTAAGAACTTACGTGCCTAAACGGCTCTGGCTCTGAGGCAGTCCTGTCTAACCTGTGGGATATTCTGACTGGGGAAGGACTATCTTAAGCACAGGTTGTTATAAATTCAAGGGGGACCCCCAGTCACATCAGTCTGCCCCATTGGACACCACCCATTTTGGTCTTTCAAGGAATCCATTAACAGTTCAGCACTGGTTCCAAATTTCCTGAACCAGAAATCTTATTTGGGTTGAATCTTATGGCATTTGTGCAACTAATTTCCAACCAGGGTCCAACAACCTGGCAGGACTTCCTTTGAGGTAGGTCCCCAGTGGAAAAGGAGGGCTCATCCAGGTATATGTTCCATTTATGAAGGCAGGTGGCAACCTCTGAACGAGACTAGACTAAGCACAAAGAGGAAAAAAAGATTTTATTTTATTATCCAGATTCTATTTTTATTCCCTGAGAATTGTTAATGGGGTTTGCCAGTGACAGTATTTAAGACAAAAAAGCAAGCTGTAGCACTGAAGACATGCCCCTCAAACACACACACAGCCCTTTGAAAAAGTCTGAATTATAGGTTCAAGGCATTTAAAGTTTTCTCTGCTCATAACTTGACTATTAAGCTTATTAAGAGGAAGTATCAGACAAACAAAATTAGGTTGTTTCCATATCTTGACTATTATGAATAATGGCACAATGAACACGGCAATGCAGGTATCTCTTCAAGATCTCATTTTCATTTTCTTTGGGAATACTCAGAAGTGGGATTACTGATAATATAGTAATTCTACTTTCAAGTGTGTGAAGCTCCTTCGTAGTGGCAGTACCAATTTCTAATCCCACCAACAGTGCATAAATATTCCCTTTTCTCCACATCCTCACCAGGACTTGTTAGCTCTTGTCTTTTTTATAATAATTATTTTAACATATAAAATGATGATTTTGATTTATATTTTCCTGATGATTACTTATGATGAGCACCTTTTCATTAACCTATTGATCATTTGTATGTTTTCTTTGGAATAATGTCTATTCAGCTCCTCTGCCCATTTTTAATATCAGATTGTTTGTTTTGATCTGTTACAAGGCAAGGATCAAGATTCATTTTTTTTAACATGTGGATTTCCAATTGTTTCCACAATATTCTAGATCCTTTGTTTTTTCATATAAATTTTAGAATCAGCTTACCAATTTCTATCCGAAAAGGCTACTGAGACCCTGATAGTATTTGTGTTGAATCCACAGATAAACTTGAGAAAAATTAACAGCTTAACAATATTGACTCTTCCAATACATAAACAAAGTATGTGTGTCCATTTATTTGTCTTTTTAAATTTATGTCATCAATTGTAATTTCAAAATATTAATACCAATCTTGTACAATTTTCTTAGTTTCACCCCTAAGTATTTCATGGGATTTTTGCTCTTGTAAATGATATTTTTAGCATTTTAATTTCTGGTTGCATGTTGCTATTTTATAGAAATATGATGGATTTTTATACCTAAATCTTGTCTTCCTACAACACTGTAATATTCACTTACAGATCTAGTAGCTTTTTGGTAGATTCTTTGGGATTTTCTACATAGACAGTCATGTTGCCTTTGAATAAAGATATATCACAGGGAAATAGGAGGTAACTTAAGGTCAATATGGGAAATACTGGTCAAATACGGGAAAATCATCACTTGAAACCCATAATTACATGCTACTGTATATAAAATAGATAACCAACAAGGACCTGCTGTAGAGCACAGGGAACTATAATCAATATCTTGTAATAACTTATAATGGAAAAAAATGTAAAAAAGAATATATGTATATATTTGTATTTATATATATGTATAACTAAATCACTTTACTGTACACCTGAAACTAATGTATTTTTTGGAAATGAACACATTTTAAATCAACTGTATTTTAATAAAAAAATTTTTTTAAAGCCATCATAAATGATTCAGGCAAGTGTCATCAATATATAATGTTCAAGCTGGCTGGTGAAAGTTTGAAGAATAAGAAGATATTTTGTTGTTGTTTAGTTGCTAAGTCAGCCTCTTTACACAGTCTCAAAATATCTTCCTACAAAATACTTATTAACTATAAAAAGTAAAAAAGTAACTTCATAGTGAAAAAGCCTGGGAAACATCACCTTTACCAACTGATCAAAGCTAACAAAGTTAATATCACTGGTAATAATACTAATTGAAAGCATGTGCCTTCTGCTATGATGCACTTCTGTGGAACTATGGATAAAGTAGTGTAACCCTAATCTAATCATGAAAGGGTATCAGTTCAGTTCAGTTCAGTCGCTCAGTCATGTCCAACTCTTTGCGACCCCATGAATCGCAGCACGCCAGGCTGTGTCCTGTCTCTTATACACATCTAGATGTGTATAAGAGACAGGGATAAAGTAGTGTAACCCTAATCTAATCATGAAAGGGTATCAGTTCAGTTCAGTTCAGTCGCTCAGTCATGTCCAACTCTTTGCGACCCCATGAATCGCAGCACGCCAGGCCTCCCTGTCCATCACCAACTCCCAGAGTTCACTCAAACTCACGTCCATCGAGTTGGTGATGCCATCCAGTCATCTCACCCTCTGTCGTCCCCTTCTCCTCCTGCCCCCAATCCTCCTAGCATAAGGGTCTTTTCCAATGAGTCAACTCTTCACATGGGGTGGCCAAAGTACTGGAGTTTCAGCTTTACCATCATCCCTTCCAAAGAACACCCAGGGCTAATCTCCTTTAAAATGGACTGGTTGGATCTCCTTGCAGTCCAAGGAACTCTCAAGAGTCTTCAACACCACAGTTCAAAAGCATCAATCTTCGGCGCTCAGCTTTCTTCACAGTACAACTCTCACATTCATACATGACCACTGGAAAAACCATAGCCTTGACTAGACGGACCTTTGTTGGCAAAGTAATGTCTCTGCTTTTGAATATGCTATCTAGGTTGGTCATAGCTTTCCTTCCAAGGAGTAAGTGTCTTTTAATTTCATGGCTGCAATCACCATCTGCAGTGATTTTGGGGCCCCCCAAAATAAAGTCTGACACTGTTTCAGAGAAACCCTGATCTTGGACTTTCTGCCTCCAGAACTGTGAGAAATAAATCTCTGTTGTTTATAGTTTATAAGCCACTCAGTCTACGGTATTTTGTTATGGAAGTACAAATGTGCTAAGACAATCACTGTCTGATGTTCTAAATATATAAAGAGGAAATACAAGAAACAACAGAGTGCTAGAAGTTCAAGAAATGCAATAAGGCAAGAAAATAAAAGTCATTCCAACTGGAAAGGAAGACATAAAATTGTCCCATTTGGAGATGACATGACTATCTACAAAGAAAAGCCAAAGAATTTACTAAAAAAAAAAAGAAAAAGAAATCAAAGAACCAACGTGTGAGGTCATCAAGGTCTCCAGATACAAGATAATCATTAAAATATCTATTGCATTTTTATGTACTAGCAATAAACATGTGGACACTGACATTAAAATACACCACAATTTAAGTCACTCAAAAAAAAAGAAAGAAAGAAATACTTGGGTGTAAATCTAGCATTGTATGCTATAATGCACAAAATACATTAATTTTTATAAAGTTCAATTACTACATATTTTTTCTTTTGCTGCTTGTGCTTTTGGAGTGATACCTGGGGAAGCATTGCCTAATTCAAGATCACAGACTCCAACTGAATTGCAAAAGCAAATCAATGGAAGAAGAAACCTTTTCAACAAATGGTGTTGCAGTTAACTAGACATCCGCAGGTAGAAAAACAAGTCTTGACCTAAGTTTCACGTCACATGAAGAATTAACATAAAGTCCATCCATCATGGACTCAAATGTAAAGTATAAAACTAAACAAGTTATAGGAAAAATATAGCAGACAATCTTTTGAATATAAAATAAAGCAAAGAGTTTTTAGACTTTAAAATTGTTATCCCTAAAATTAAAAAAAAAAATTTATCCCTAAAATAAACTGATAAATTTTACTTCATCAGAATGAAAAAGTTTTGCTTTATGAAAGACCATGTCAGGAGGACGAAAAGACATGCAACACTGGAAGAAAATACTTACCACATTTCCAATAAATACAAGTATCTAGAACATATAAAAAATTCTCAAAACTGACCGATAGCCTTTTGCCTTGTCACATCCATGAACACAAGATGTGTTGGCAGCAGTGCTACTGAAATCACACATGAAATTCAGTCAAGGTTCTCACTCTTGCTGCCACGCTCCCTAAACCTACACGCTTGATTCAGAAATACGTGCATGCCATCGGTGTCTGCATCAGTATGCAAAGGATTGGGGTTTCATTCACATTGTAATAAGTGCTCTTCCTTGACTGGCTCATCCTAAACATCTACCAGACAAAAGAAAACAATGCTAGCTCTTCCTACAACAAAAGCAAACTCCACAGTAAAAGGAAACAATCCAAAAGCAAACAATCCATGGACAAAAGATGTGAAGAGACATTTCACCCAAGAAGATAGATAGATGGCAAAGGAACATATGAAACGATGTTCAACATCATTAGCCATTAGGGAAGTGCAAAATAAAATCACAATGGAGTACCACCTCACCCTACTCACACTCCTAAAATAAAAAAATACAGACAGTATGTACAAAGTGTTTTTGGTGATTTGGAGTACTCATACATTGCTGCTAGAATGCAAAATGGTACAGCCACTTTAGAAAACAATCTGGTAGTTCTTCAAAAACTAAATATGTAATTGCCATGTGACCCAGCACTTTCTCTCCTGGGCATTTATCCCAGAGAAATAAAGACTTACATTCATGTAAAAACCTGAACATGAATGTTTAGAGCACTTTTATTCATAATAGTGAAAAAACCGGAAACAACCCAGATGTCTGTCAACAGGTGAATGATTGAACACACCATAGTATATCCACACCATGAATGAATCTCCAGAGAACTATGGTGAAAGAAAAAAGCCCATTTGAAAGGTTGAATAGTACATAGTTCTCTTTATCTAACCTCATTGAAATGGTGAAATTATGAAAATGGAGAACAGATTACTACTTATCAGGGTTAAGGAGGGGTTCAGTTCAGTTCAATTCAGTCACTCAGTCATGTCCGACTCTTTGCGACCCCATGAATCGCAGCACGCCAGGCCTCCCTGTCCATCACCAATTCCCAGAGTTCATTCAGACTCACGTCCATCGAGTCAGTGATGCCATCCAGCCATCTCATCCTCGGTCGTCCCCTTCTCCTCCTGCCCCCAATCCCTCCCAGCATCAGAGTATTTTCCAATGAGTCAACTCTTCGCGTGAGCTGGCCAAAGTACAGGAGTTTTAGCTTCAACATCATTCCTTCCAAAGAAATCCCAGGGCTGATCTCCTTCAGAATGGACTAGTTGGATCTCCTTGCAGTCCAAGGGACTCTCAAGAGTCTTCTCCAACACCACAGTTCAAAAGCATCAATCTTCGGCGCTCAGCCTTCTTCACAGTCCAACTCTCACATCCATACATGATCACAGGAAAAACCATAGCCTTGACTAGAGGACCTTAGTCGGCAAAGAAATGTCTCTGCTTTTGAAAATACTATCTAGGTTGGTCATAACTTTTCTTCCAAGGAGTATGTGTCTTTTACTTTCATGGCTGCAATCACCATCTGCAGTGATTTTGGAACCCAAAAAAATAAAGTCTGACACTGTTTCCACTGTTTCCCCATCTATTTCCCATGAAGTGATGGGACCAGATGCCATGATCTTTGTTTTCTGAGTGTTGAGCTTTCAGCCAACTTTTTCACTCTCCACTTTCACTTTCATCAAGAGGCTTTTGAGTTCCTCTTCACTTGCTGCCATAAGGGTGGTGTCATCAGCATATCTGAGGTTATTGATATTTCTCCCAGCAATCTTGATTCCAGCTTGTGTTTCTTCCAGTCCGGCGTTTCTCATGATGTACTCTGCATAGAAGTTAAATAAGCAGGGTGACAATATCCAGCCTTGATGTACTCCTTTTCCTATTTGGAACCAGTCTGTTGTTCCATGTCCAGTTCTAACTGCTGCTTCCTGACCTACATACAGATTTCTCAATAGGCAGGTCGGGTGGTCTGGTATTCCCATCTCTTTCAGAATTTTCCACAGTTTATTGTGATCCGCACAGTCAAAGGCTTTGGCATAGTCAATAAAGCAGAAATAGATGTTTTTCTGGAACTCTCTTGCTTTTTCCACGATCAAGCGGATGCTGGCAATTTGATCTCTGGTTCCTCTGCCTTTTCTAAAACCAGCTTGAACATCAGGAAGTTCACGGTTCACGTATTGCTTAAGGGCGGGTGCGCGGGCGGCTGTGCCCCNACTCTCTTGCTTTTTCCACGATCAAGCGGATGCTGGCAATTTGATCTCTGGTTCCTCTGCCTTTTCTAAAACCAGCTTGAACATCAGGAAGTTCACGGTTCACGTATTGCTTAAGGGCGGGTGCGCGGGCGGCTGTGCCCCGGCGCACTAAGCGCAGCCAAGAGGAGTTACCCCACGTCCGAGGTCAGGGGCAGTGGCCGAGAGTGCCAGGCTACGATGGCGCAGGAACGGCCGAAAGGAGCTACCCAAGTCTGAGGTCAGGGGCAGCGGCCGGGAGGAGCTACCCCACGTCCGAGGTCAGTGGCGGCCGGGGGGAGACACCCCGCATCCGAAGTCAGGGGCAGCCGGGAGAATCCACCTCGCACCGGAGGCCAGGGACTGTGACCCCTGAGGCCAGGGGCGGCGCCGGAGGCCAGGGGCAGCGGCCGGAAGGAGCAACCCGAGGAGCGGTGGCTGCGCGGGGATAGGAGGGCCTAGACGAGCTATCCCACGTTGAAGGTCAGGAAGGGCCGCGGTAAGGAGATACCTCTCGTCTAGGGTAAGGAGCAGTGCCTGTGCTTTGCTGGAGCAGCCGTGAAGAGATACCCCACGCCCAAGGTAAGAGAAACCCAAGCAAGATGGTAGATGTTGCAAGAGGGCATCAGAGGGCAGACATACTGAAACCATACTCACAGAAAACTAGTCAATCTAATCTAACAGCTTGAAGGTTTCACTGTTCCAGTCAGTGATAGCAAGCCAGTATCAGAAGCAGTATGTAACACACGCATGCATGCATGCTAAGTCAGGTTAGTCATGTCCGACTCTTTGCAGCCTCCTGGAGTGTAGCCCGCCAGGCTCCTCTGTCCATGTGATTCTCCAGGAAAGAATACTGGAGTAGGTTGCTATGCCCTCCTCCAGGGGATCTTCCTGACCCAAGGAAAGAACACGTTTCTCCTTCAGCTCCTGCATTGCATGGGGATTCTTTACTGCTGACCCCATCTAACACATATTAGACATTTAATAATTATTGTTTTGAGTGATTAAATGAGGGAACCAAATAATTATTATTGGCAGGCCACTTGGCATATCTTAGATGTGTATAAGAGACAGGTCTAATATAATATGGTGATTAATGAGTCAAAGAATTTTAAACATAATTAAACATAAACATTTTAAACATAATTAAAACGCACATTTTATGTACTTTTGAATAGTTCTTTTGATTTCATTTTTTTAAGTTGAAGAATTATTTAGTAATATATCTTATCAGTGAATATATAATTTTTTTTTTTTTTAATTTTAAGAGAAGGAGTGTCCTTTCTGTTCTCAGAATTTAGACCTGCAGGTCATGAAGCAATAGTTAGAAATTGACATGGAACAACAGACTGGTTCCAAATTGAGAAAGGGGTATGTCAACACTGTATATTGTCAACCTGCTTATTTAACATATATGCAAATTATATCATGAGAAATGCTGGACTGGATGAAGCACAAGCTAGAATCAAGATTGCTGGGAGAAATATCAACAACCTCAGATATGCAGATGACACCAAACTTATGGCAGAAAGTAAAGAAGAATTAAAGAGCCTGTTGATGAAAGTGAAAGAGGAGAGTGAAAAAGTTGGCTTAAAATTCAACATTCAGAAAGCTAAGATCATGGCATCTGGTCCCATCATTTCATGGGAAATAGATGGGAAAACAGTGGAAACAGTGACTGACTTTATTTTGGGGGGCTCCAAGAACTCCTTATTACCAAATTCAGACTCAAATTGAAGAAAGTAGGGAAAACTGCTAGACCATTCAGGTATGACCTAAATCAAATCCCTTATGATTATACAGTGGAAGTGAGAAATAGATTTAAGGGACTAGATCTGATGGATAGAGTGCCTGATGAACTATGGAATGAGGTTCATGACATTGTACAGGAGACAGGGATCAAGACCATCCCCATGGAAAAGAAATGCAAAAAAGCAAAATGGCTGTCTGGGGAGGCCTTACAAATAGCTGTGAAAAGAAGAGAGGCAAAAGCAAAGGAGAAAAGGAAAGATATAACCATCTGAATGCAGAGTTCCAGAGAATAGCAAGAAGAGATAAGAAAGCCTTCTTCAGCGATCAATGCAAAGAAATAGAGGAAAACAACAGAATGGGAAAGACTAGAGATCTCTTCAAGAAAATTAGAGATACCAAGGGAACATTTCATGCAATGGAGACAGGGATCAAGACCATCCCCATGGAAAAGAAATGCAAAAAAGCAAAATGGCTGTCTGGGGAGGCCTTACAAATAGCTGTGAAAAGAAGAGAGGTGAAAAGCAAAGGAGAAAAGGAAAGATATAAGCATCTGAATGCAGAGTTCCAGAGAATAGCAAGAAGAGATAGGAAAGCCTTCTTCAGCGATCAATGCAAAGAAATAGAGGAAAACAACAGAATGGGAAAGACTAGAGATCTCTTCAAGAAAATTAGAGATACCAAGGGAACATTTCATGCAAAGATGGGCTTGATAAAGGACAGAAATGGTCTGGACCTAACAGAAGCAGAAGATATTAAGAAGAGGTGGCAAGAATACACAGAAGAACTGTACAAGAAAAGATCTTCACGACCCAGATAATCATGATGGTATGATCACTAATCTAGAGCCAGACATCCTGGAATGTGAAGTCAAGTGGGCCTTGGAAAGCATCACTACGAATAAAGCTAGTGGAGGTGGATGGCATTCCAGTTGAGCTGTTTCAAATCCTGAAAGATGATGCTGTGAAAGTGCTGCACTCAATCTGCCAGCAAATTTGGAAAACTCAGCAGTGGCCACAGGACTGGAAAAGGTCAGTTTTCATTTCAATTCCAAAGAAAGGCAATGCCAAAGAATGCTCAAACTACTGCACAATTGCACTCATCTCACATGCTAGTAAAGGAGGGGTAGGGATGGGAGGAAAATGGGGGAGGCTCTAAAAGAGCAATATGAGGGATCCTTCTGGAGATGGAAATGTTCTGAATCTTGACTTACCAGTGTCAATATTTTGGTTCTGATAATGTGCTGTAGTTTGGCAAGATGTTACCATTGGAGAAGGTGGGTGAAGGATATATGAGATCTCTTTGTATTATGCTTTACAAGTGCATGCAACTACAGAATTATCTCAAAATAAAAACCTAATTTAAAAAATAACTTGCCTATATTCTTCAAAATGTCATTGTCATGAAATATGAAGAAATATTTGGGAATTGTTCCAGAATAAAGAAGACTAAAAAGACATGACAGTGAGTGCAACAGACAGTTTTAGATTTTCTCATGCTAGTCAGGATATTATTGAAACAGGTGGCAAAATCTGAAAACAGTCTTTAGCTTATAAAATAGTGCTATATAACTCTCATCTCATGATTTTGTTAAAAGTACTCTGGTTATATGAGATAATTTCTTTTTGTTATTAGGTGATATATACTGAAGTATTCCAGAGTAAAGAGATGATATCTCTGCAACTCAACATGACTGAGAAAAGAAGTAAAGAGAGTGAAAGAGACGATAAACAAGTGTAGGTAAATGCTAACATTTGGAGAGCCTGAATGAAGGATATCTAGAATTCTTTGAGCTATTTTTGTAACTTTTCTATGATCTGACATTATGTATAATTGAATAAAAAACATTCAAACCAAAAAAAAAGCTATTGTATAAACATAGAATGAAATGCTATTCTTCAACAAAAAATACCAAATTTATGGGACAACATGGATAAATCTCAAAAACATTACACAAAATGAAAGAGGCATTATAGAAAAGAGTACATGCTGTATGATATGCTTACATGAGGTTCTAGGATAGGCAAAACTAACTATGACAGAAAAAATCAGAACAGATGTTGCTTCCAGAGGGTGGAGAAGAGAAAATTCCTACTGAAATGGTGGCATTAGATGATTGGTTAGGATGCTGCTGCTGCTGCTAAGTTGCTTCAGTCATGTCTGACTCTGTGCGACCCCATAGACGGCAGCCCACCAGGCTCCCCCGTCCCTGGGATTCTCCAGGCAAGAACACTGGATTCGGTTGCCATTTCCTTCTCCAGTGCATGAAAGTGAAAAGTGAAAGTGAAGTCGCCCAGTTGTGTCCGACCCTCAGCGACCCCATGGACTGCAGTCTACCATGCTCCTCCGTCCATGGGATTTTCCAGGCAAGAGTTACTGGAGTGGGTTGCCATTGCTACCGGGTGGTTAATAGTACGAGTACGTGTGTGGTAAGTCACTTCAGTCATATCTGATTCTTTGAGACTCCATGGACTGTAGCCCACCAGGCTCCTCTGTCCATGGGATTCTCCAGGCAAGAATACTGGAGTGGGTTGCCATGCCCTCTTCCAGGGGATCTTCCCCACCCAGGGGTCAAACCTGCATCCCTTAAGTCTCCTGCATTGGCAGGCATGCTCTTTACCCCTAGCACCTAATATGGAGCCAGGGCCACACTTAATGTTATGGGTGTTCAAGTGTTTGGGGTGAAGTGTTCTGTTGTGTTTAACTTCCTCTGAAAACCATCAAAAAATAAGGTGACAATTGTAGAATCTGGGTGTGGATGTAGTGTGTGTGTGAAAGTCACTCAGTTGTGTCCCACTCTTTGTGACCCCATGGACTGTCCATGGAATTCTCCATGCCAGAATACTGGAGTGGGTAGACTTTCCCTTCTCCAGGGGAATCTTCCCAACCCAGGGATCGAACCCAGGTCTTCCACACTGCAGGCAGATTCTTTACCAGCTGAGCCACAAGGGAAGCCCAAGAACACTGGAGTGGGTAGCCTATCCCTTTTCCAGGCGATCTTCCTGACCCAGGAATCGAACTGAGGTCTCCTGCATTGCAAGCAGGTTCTTTACCAACTGAGCTATTTGTGTACATATAGTAAGATTATGTTATAGGAGAAGGGGAAACAAGATGATGGTCACATCCCAGGTCTGGGGTTAGTTCCTGGGATGGGCTGCCAAGTGAGGGTCCTTGACTTCATGTGGGAAAGAATTCAAGAGCAAGCCAGAGTAAAGTGAAAGCAAGTTTATTTAGAGAGATACACATTCTATAGGCAGAATGCAATCTCTCTTAGACAGTGAGAGCAAGCCTTGGCATTTGGGGTTGTTAGTTCTTATGGGCTGGGTAATTTCATACAGTAATGAGTGGGAGGATTATTCCAACTATTTCAGGGAAGGGATGGTAATTTCCAGGTATGGGGCACCACCTACATTTTTGGCCTTTTATGGACAGCCTTGAAACTGTCATGGCACCTTTGGGTGAGTCATTTAGCATGCTAATGTGTTACAATGAGCATATAATGAGGCTCAAGGGCCACTGGAAGTCAAATCTTCTGCCATCTTGGGCCTAGTTGGTGCTAACCAATTTTTGTCATATCCTCAATAGATGTGTCATTCTTTTAACTGCTGTGCCCTGCTCCCTTCTTTCCTGTCTCTATACCAGGAAAAAAAGTCACTAAAATAAAATAGTATATATTCAGAAATTGTTATCGAACACAAGTTTGTGTCACACAGTGAAACCAAATAAACATTCCAAAGAATTTGGAGCAGAGAAAATTTTATTTCGGGACCAAGCAAGGAGAATGGGTGGCTCAGGTTCAAAAAACCCAAACTCCTCAATAATTTTCAGGCAAGAGTTTTTATGGGCAAAATTTGAGGGCTGCAGGGTGTGTCTCTGTGGCTTTCTTCTGATTGATTAGAGGTGACGTAACAGGGTGGTGTTGTCATCCTCTATCTGGATGGGGGCCTCAGCGCCTGCAAAATTCAAACATATTATTATGTATATTCCTTCCTGAGGAACCAGGACCTTGCCCTAAATTGAAGTATAGTTGATTTATGCTATTGAGTTTGAGAATTCCTTATATATCCTAGATACAAGTCCTTTGTCAGTTTTGTGGTTGCTTAAATTTTAACATAAACTTCTCCAGAAGAAGTAACAAGTAAAATTTGCTGAGTCTTCTTACATGGTAAGTCACTGACTTAATTTGTGTTCTTATGTGTTCCATTAAGAGAATTAAGATATATGGAGTAAACATACCTAGTAGAAGGATCCTGGATTGAGTAAATACTTGAAAATATTTGTTGGAAAGCAAAGCCAAGAATCACTTTGGGCTATACGGCTGCCTAAAGGCCAGTACTAATATGAATAAGAGAAAGTGTGGGCACAAATGACCATGTTCATTGACAGTAGTGACATATAATATCACTTGACGTTTTCCTCACTTCTCCCATTAAAGTGGGTGGGAGTTTGTCCTTTCTATCATCTCTCTTTTTTTTAAGCCTACTGACTCTTATAGGACTTGTTCCCTTGCAATGACAAGAATTACGGGACTTCGGGCTGTGCAGCTTGCAGTTATGAAGCAGCATATTAGAATTAACAGAACACTGTTGTGATGACCTGGATAAAGTACCAAAGGGGAAGGGGGGCAAATTATGTTGCTGAAATCTCAGCCTGTTCTGCTAATGTTTCAGCTACTATAAACCCAAAAGGATTTTCACCCTCTTGATTCTCTGTATGAATTCTTGGACTTCCCAGGTGGCTCAGTGGTAAAGAATATGCCTGCCAATGAAGGAGACATGGGTTCCATCCCTGGGTCAGGAAGATCCCATGGAGAAGGAAATGGCAACCCACTCCAGTATTCTTGCCTAGGAAATCCCATGGACAGAGTCTGAGCCTGGTGGGTAACAGTCCCTGGGGTCACAAAGAGTTGGATTTAGCCATTGAGCACACATTGTTTCTTGGCTGCTCCTCCTGCGTTTCTGCAATCCTTCACTTCCCTGATTAGCAACTGTTTGAATTTGCCCTCTGGAACTCAGGGAAGGTCTAGGGAGCTGAAGCCTATTCCCTACAAACAAGAAATGGGGAACATGGAGAGGATATGTACCCAGGAGGGCCCCTCAAAGGTTCCAGCTTGGTTTCAGATTTTTGAAAACAAATCTAGGATTCCATTGCATACAAATAGTGAAAATAACTGTCACTAGGGTACAATTTTGATGAATTGCTTACATAATTTGAATCATGAGAAGGGATCCAGATGTGACCTTGTTAACTTAGACCAGTAAGTTTCATTTTTCATACTTAGCATTGATTTCTCAAACTCTTTTCAAATTCTCACTCCTCCATGAAACTTTTGTTTCCCCCTACTCTTTTGTTAACTCATCCAATTGGATCTATACCTGTCTTATGCAGAAATTGCACTCTTTCATGAATTGCTACCTGCTTGTTCCAGCCCCTGTCTCAGACATCTGTAGGCACTGAAAGCATGCTCTTGCAGATGTTGTCCCACCAGCTCCAATGAAGACCTTGCCTGGCACAATTTCTGTTTCTTTTCTTCTAATGAGGATGTGTCTTCTGCCCTCAGCCTAGCGTGAACAGTCTCGGATGTCTGCAGGAACACCGAATTGAGTCTTCTTGTTCACCCCTCCAAGGGCAGTCCAGATGAAGGCTTCTGGCCTAGGTTATTGGTTCTCACTCTGGTTTACTTCCAGGATCGCAGCCTGCCCCTGAAGCCTATTTCTCAGCCAAAGCTCTGACCCCTTACACAGTTTCAAACCACCCTTTCTTGCAGTATTGCTTACACTGATTCAAATGACTCTCTCTTCTACTTGTTGGCCAGTCTCTGCACTTGATCTCAGGTGGCCTCAGCCTTCAGCAGCCTGAAATGGGTCTTTGGTTCCTGGCCAGAGATTGAGGCTGGATTGAAGTGGTGAAAGCACCAAATCCTAGCCACTAGACCAGTCACTAGACCAGTGGTCAGTGACAAGGCCCCGGCCCTTCAGCTTTGCAGAAAAGAATTTCCACAAAGACAGAAAGTAGTGAAACCAAGTATTTATTAGGAGAGAAAAATAGTATAGTATGTGTGGATAAAGAAAAGGGAAAGGAAGAGAAGAAAGGCACCGAAAAGACAGATGAATATCTTTTGGCCAGATTCAAAGGTGATGATGTGAGATACAAGGCCAAGCTAATTAGCACTGATGATGTGCCAGTTGCAGGAGAGGATAAAATGAGCCAAGATTCTATGATGAAACTAAAGGTAACAGAGTAAAGCATAATGTATAGCCATGTTAAGCAAGTCTCCAACAGAGGGAGTTAATATTAGAAGTTTGTATTTACCTATGGCTACCTATGCTTCCCTGGTGGCTCAGAGGTTAAAGCGTCTGCCTCCAATGAGGGAGACCCCGGTTCGATCCCTGCATCGGGAAGATCCCCTGGAGAAGGAAATGGCAATCCACTCCAGTATTCTTGCCTGGAGAATCCCATGGACGGAGAAGCCTAGTAGGTTACAGTCCACGGGGTCGCAAAGAGTCGGACACGACCGAGCGACTTCACCTTCACCTTCACCTTATGGCTACCTTTGGTAGCTCAGTGATAAAGGATCTGCCTGCCAATGCAGAAGACTGTGGTTCAGTCCCTGGATTGGGAAGATTTGCTGGAGGAGGGCATGGCAACCCACTCCAGTATTCTTGTCTGGAGAATCCCCATAGACCGAGGAACCTGGCAGGCTACTGTCCATGGGGTTGCAAAAGAGTCAGACACGACTTAGTAACTAAGCATCATGTGTGGATAGACACAAGGGCAGACTCAGGGAGAAGCCCTGAATTGTGCCCATGTGGTAATTTGAATTACTTTTATGGGGCATTTCTTTTGGGTCTCCTTGGCCAATCAATTTGATTTGCCTGGTTCAGAGTCCATATTTGGTATATATCTGGACCTTCCCATGTGTGTAGTCACATCTCTTAGCCAAGATGGATTCTACTGAAAAGGCCTATGGGTAGAGCATCCTTTAGCATCACTCTCCTTTGACCTCTAAGGAGCCTTTCTGCACATGTGTGGTTGGGGAGATTTCCTGACTTTGAGAATGAGAAATATGTGGTTTGGGCAGGGCTCAGCCTCCTGTCTTAACTGTCCTGCGAATCTCCAATAGCTTTGGGGTGGGGGTGGGGGTCTATCTGCCTCCTGCCTCACACTGATAAGAAATCCTGCAACCATGTCCTGACCCCTCACTTTGGGACCATCAGAAACCAATCCCAAAAGTATATTCTTTGGACTCAATGATAGGGCTTCATCCCAGCACCCACTGCTGGATCCTGATCTCTCCTATTCTAAGGTCCTTATTAGAAGGTCCCAGCAGGTGACTATGAGAGCTGTGCCACTGCAACAATTATCTTCACACATCTTTTTTTTCTAACTATAGGAGTGTTAAACATAAAAGCTATGTCTAATTTCTCACAACACTCAGGACACTGCACAGAGTGGCCAAAATATATAACAAATTGGAGATTTCTAAGACTATTTTCATCAATCGCTGGAGAAAAAAATTCTCAATCTCAGTCAAACTGGACACCTAGATATGTCCAAATAGATTCTATGCTTGCTGGGCTTACACATACTTTTTAAGTACATGTATTCTCAGGGTTCATCCTAAACTTACTGAGCACAGATCTCTGAGGGTAAAGTCCCGGTGTCTGTTGTATGAGTAGGAGCTTCACACACAGTTTTGCACGACAAATTATTACAGAAGGTTTAGATTCTAGCACTCTATCACCTACTCCAGAGGACCCTCACTTTATGATACCGCCTGGGGAGCTATTCAAAGGCAGCTTCTTTGAACCCAGTACCAGAAACTAGAAGGGCTTGAGAGGAGGCCCAGAAATCTGTATTATAAGCCAGCACACAGTGGTTGTGATGTTGGCAGCCCTGTGACTGTGAAAACACTGGCTTAAGAAACTATCTTTCCACCATAGAAATCCCTGTCATTCCCTCTTGGCAGGTACCATCAAAGGGGAGGCTTTCCCAGTGTGCCGTTTGGTCTGTCCAAGTGTCTCACCTCTAAAATCTGATACACATTCCCTTAACTCCCCAGTGTGACCACCTGCCAAATCCCCTCTCTGAATATCCCATCACATCCTGTTCCACTCTCACCAGCCTGCCATCTCGTACAAACTCTTGATTATTCATGCGTTCACTCCCCACTTATTCATCAAACATACCAAATACTAACCATGCACATGATGACTGGGTATAAAGTTGAGCAAAGCCTGATTCTCCCTTAAAGAGGATAGCTTGATAAAGAAAAGACTTCCAAAACCAATCATTATGACTCAGTGCAGTGGGTACAAAGATAGTGGTAAGTATGGGGAGCTAAGTAACATACCTAACTCAGTCTGGGGTGGGTGATGGGGCAGAGTTTTCCTGAAGGACAGAATACCTGAACAAGAGTTGAAGGATGAGTAGGAGTTATCAGTTCTCTCTCTTCCTCAGGGAAATCACTTAAAAAAAAAAAACAACGCTGTAAGACTATACCACTCCCACTCAAGAACTACCTCAGTTCTATCAACCCAGATAAATGAGACATACCAGCCTGAAAAACAGCAACTTAGCCATCACAAACATCCTAAATGTAGAAGATAACAGCTGCAATTCCAATCCAGAGGTCTCTCCGGCACATACTCAACAATGACTTAAGAACTCCTTCTTGGAATGTAATCAAATGGGGAACTAAGAACACATACTTGACATTATACCCTTCCTTTCAGCTTTTAACACTATCTACTTTCAAGATACATGATTTTTTTTTCAGTACACACTGCTCTTTTTCAGGTTCAAAAAGTATTACTATGTGTTTGTTACAGAAAATTAGATAAAGACCTTAAAATCATGGGATTTCCCTGGTGGTTCAGTAGTTTCCGGGTGGTTCCGAGCTTCAGCTCTAAGCTCATAGGTTCAGTCCCTGGCCAAGGAACTAGGATCTCAGATGCCACAATGCACAGCTCCCTCCCCCCCCAAAAAAACCACAATCTTACAATGCAGAGATGACCACTGATAGTATTTGGGTGCATCTTCTTCCTATCTTGTTTTACTATAGATTTTTAAAAACAAATTCATTTATTTACTTTTGGCTGTGCTGAAACTCCAATACTTTGGCCACCTGATGCGAAGAACTGACTCATTGGAAAAGACCATGATGCTGGTAAAGACTGAAGGGAGGAGGAGAAGGGGGCAACAGAGGTTGGATGGCATCACTGACTCAATGGACATGAGTTTGAGCAAGCTCTGGGATTTGATGAAGGACAGGGAACCCTGGCATGCTGCAGTCCATGGGGTTGCAGAGTCAGACACATCTGCAAGACTCAACTGAACTAAACTGTGCTGGGTCTTTGTTGTTGTGTGGGCTTTTTCTCTAGTTGTGGCAAGCAGGGGCTACTCTACGGTTGTAATGTGCTGGCTTCTCATTGCAATGACTTCTCTGTTGCAGAGCATGGGATCTTGGGTGCACAGGCTTCAGTAGTTGTAGTACATGGGCTCAGTAGTTGCAGTTCCTGGAGCCTAGAGCAAAGGCTCAATAGTTGTGGCACACAGGCCTAGCTGTTCTGAGGCATGTGGGATCTTCCTGGACCAGGGATCGAACCCAGGTCTCCTGCACTGGCAGGCAGATCCTTTACCACTGAGTCATCAGGGAAGCCCTACTATAGATTTTTAAAAACAATTTGATTTATAATTCTGATCATTGCTTTCTAAAACATAATGTAGTATATATATTTTTCCACATTATTAAAAATTCTTCAAAAATATTTTAATGATGCATCATGTAAGTTTGCTGCTGCTGCTGCCAAGTCGCTTCAGTCGTGTCCTACTCTGTGTGACCCCATAGACAGCAACCCACCAGGCTCCCCCATCCCTGGGATTCTCCAGGTAAGAACACTGGAATGGGTTGCCATTTCCTTCTCCAATGCATGAAAGTGAAAAGTGAAAGTGAAGTCACTCAGTCATGTCTGACTCTTCACGACCCCATGGACTACAGCCTACCAGGCTCCTTCAACTATGGGATTTTCCAGGCAAGAGTACTGGAGTGAGTTTCCATTGCCTTCTCCGTCATGTAGGTTTATCATAATTTATTTGACTCTTTTGGGTAAGGATAGAATAGTACAGTTATACAGGTAGTTGTAGAAGTCCCGGAGAAGGCAATGGCAACCCATTCCAATACTCTTGCCTGGAATATCCCATGGATGGAGGAGCCTAGTGGGCTGCAGTCCCTAGGGTTGCGAAGAGTTGGACGTGACTGAGCAACTTGACTTTCACTTTTCACTTTCATGCACTGGAGAAGGAAATGGCAACCCACTCCAGTACTCTTGCCTGGAGAATCCCAGGAACGGAGGAGCCTGGTGGGCTGCCATCTATGGGGTCACACAGAGTCGGACACAACTGAAGCAACTTAGCAGCAACAGCAGCAGTAGAAGTCCCAGTAGGGGATCACGGATAGAGAGGGAAACCTAGGAAACTTTGGGAGACCACTGTAAGTTAATGATAGCTCAAGAAAGCTACTGGAATCTCCTGGAATGAAGTAGGCTTGCTTAACTATAAAGCTATAAGTAAAAGCCCAAGATATGTCCCAGGCCATTAGGAAGTCCAGACATCAGATGAGTTATTCTAATTAAAAGGTTGTGGATTGAGTCACAAGCAGGATTTTGGCCAAGTTTGAGTTCCAGGCACATGGGTTCATGACATGGGTTCATGTCCCAGTCTGAGTTTCGGCTGGATTCACGTCCTAGAACATAGGTTAAAGCCCAGTAAGGTAAACGGTTTCAGCCCCATAATGCCTAGGCTATTTCTAATTTTTTTCACTGTTAAAATAACACTGTGGTTAACATATGTGTCTACACTTCATTTTTAATTTTTAGAATTGATTTTTTTTTTTCAAGGTCAGCTGGTCAGTCCCTAAGAGACTAATAGAATTGATTTTTAAAAGTAGGATTACAGAATCAAAGGGCTCAAACATCTTTATACCCCTTACATTACCACTGACTTCTCACATGTTTCCACTGAAGCTGATTCCTCTTACTCTCCTTTGTGAACCCCTTTGAAAAATTCTAGATATAATTTATATACAAAATTCACCCTTGTACAATGTATAATTCATTGAGTTTTAGTATAGTCACAAGGTTGTGCAATCATCACCACTATCTAAATCCTGAACATTTTCATTACCTGCCAAAGAAACTCTGTGTCCACTATTGGTCACTCTCCTTCTTCCCTCCAGCCCTTGGCAGCTACTAATCTACTTGTGGTCTCTATCCATCTACCTATTCATTTATTCAACAAACATTTATGGAGTACCTCTTATACACCACACAATCTTCTAGATATAAAAGATATGTAAGACTTCTACGGGAGAAAGTATAAAAGAGAGAGGTGTTAAAACAATCTAAATAAATAGAGAAATATGCCAAGTTCGTGGTTTAGAGTTCATTATTTAGTAACGATGTCAGTTCTCCCTAAAGCAATTTATAGATTCAATGCAATCCTAGTCACCACTCTTAAAAATTTTGTGGCACTTACAAGCTTAACATTTTTAGGGATATACAAAAAGCTAAAGAGAGCCAAGCTTCTTTTGAAGAAAAAGGAGTTGTTCTGCAATACCAACATCTATTATAAAGCTATAATAATTAAGATAGTGTGTTATTCACATATACCCAATCAACAAAAGAGAACTCTGCAGCAGACATTGACACTGGATGCCACAGTGTATCAACACTGGATATCTGATAATAGGAGTGAAATAGGAGGGAAGAGCACAGGGTTCAACCTTTAAAAGAATGACATAGCCATATGACTTGATAAAAACTGATTAGAACTGGGGCTTCTCTGGTGACTCAGTGATAAAGAATCCACCTGCCAATGCAGGGCACATGAGTTCGATCCCTGATCCAGGAAGATCCCACCTGCCGCAGAGCAGCTAAGCCCATGAGCCACAACTATTGAGTCTTTGGTCTAGAGCCTGCGAGCCACAACTACTGAGCTCATGTGCTGCAACTACTGAAGCCCATGCACCCTACAGCCCATGCTCTGCAGCAACAAAAACCACAGCAAGGAGAAACCCACACAACATAGCCAGAGAGTAGCCCCCACTCACTGCAATTAGGTAAAAGACCATGCAGCATCCTCAAAAATAAATAAATAAAATTACTTCTAAAAATGCTGCTTAGAACCAACTAGGTCCAAGATGGCAGAATATTTGACTTCCAGTGGACCTTGAGCCTCACACATCCACTGTAATACACTGACACACCCACCAGCACCATGACAGCTCTGAGGCTGACCATCAAAGAGGAAAAAATGGGCATTGGCCCAGTTCCTGGAAATCTATGCTCCTTTCCCAAATAATTAAAATAATTCTCCCACTCATTAGCCTGTGAAAAACTAACCATGCCATATTTGGGGGCCTCCTGCCTTCTGAGATGGCCCATACTCTATGGAGTGTGTTTCTCTCTAAACAAGTCCACTTCTTACCTATCACTTTGTCTCTCACTGAATTCTTTCTGTGATGAGACATCAAGAACCTGAGCTTCATTAAATCCTGAGACCAGGTATGTGATCTCAATTAAAATACCATGGGTTCAAGTCCCAATCTGAGTTGTATGGTTTCAGCAGTAATGCAATTTATCAATAAATTAGTGTCAAACAATCAGGAATCTGTATAGAGAAACCAGTAAAACTGGATTCGTACTCATATTTAAAAGTCAATCCCATGTGTATTATAGACCTAAATGTGAGCAGCAAAACAAAAAGAAGATAGCAATGGAAATAATCTTTAGAAATTTGGAGTATAAATGTTCTTAAACATGAGAAAGAAGCATGATTGAAAGAAAATTTTATATTGGACATCATCAATGTTAAAAATTTCTACTCATCAAAGGATACCTTGATAAGTGAAAAAGGAAACAATAGAGTGGGAGAAAAATGGGCAAAAGATCTGAATAAGCATTTTAAAAATTCCTAGTCAATTAGTGTGTAAAGCAGTGTTCAATCTCTTTAATACTTAGGAAAATACAAATTAAAATCACAATAAGCTATAACCATTTACTCACCAGAATATGTTCCTAAAATTCAAAACTTTCGCCTATAGTTAGTTAGTGAGGATGTGGCACATTTGGAACTCTTGTACACTGTTGGTTGGTATGTAAAACCATTTTGAAAAACAGGCATGTGTAATAAAGTTGAAAATACACATCTAGGTCCTTGGTGTCCAGTGGCTAACACCCTGTGCCCCCAGTGCAGGGGGCCTGGGTTTGATCACTGGTCAGGGAACTATATCCCCCATGGCACCACCAAGTGTTCATATACCACAACTAAGATTCTGCACACTGCAGCTAAAGATTCCACATGCCACAACTAAAAAGGATCCCACATGCCACAACTAAAAAGGATCCCACATGCCACCAACTAAGACCTGGTGCTACCAAAATAAACAAATATTAGGGTTAAGGCATATACCCAGAGAAAAACATGGTCCAAAAGGATAGATTCACCCCAATGTTCATTGCAGTACTGTTTACACTAGCCAAGACATGGAAGCAACCTAAATGCTCATTGACAGAGGAATGGATAAAGAAGATTCAGTACATTTATATCATAGAATATAACTCAGTCATTTACAAAAAATGAAATAGTGCCATTTGCTGCAACGTGGATGGACCTAGAGATTGTCATAGTGAGTGAAGTAAGTCAGAGGAGAAATATCATGTGACATCCATTACATGCAGAATCTAAAAAGAAATCATACAAATGAACTTAATTTACAAAACAGAAACAGACTCATGGACTTAGAGAACAAGATTATGGTTTCCAGAGCAGGATTGGGGGAAAGGATAGTTAGGGAGTTTGGGATCAACATGCTATACTTAAAATGGATAACCTACAAGGTCCTAGTGTCTAGCACAGGGAACTCTGCTCAATGATATGTGACAGCTTGGATAGGAGGGGAGTTTGGAGGAAAGTGGATACATGTATACATATGATTGAGTGAGTCCTTTTGCTGACCACCTGAAACTATTACAACATTCTTAATTGACTATGCTGCTACTGCTGCTAAGTCACTTCAGTCGTGTCCGACTCTGTGTGACCCCATAGACGGTAGCCCACCAGGCTCCCCCGTCCCTGGGATTCTCCAGGCAAGAACACTGGAGTGGGTTGCCATTTCCTTCTCCAATGCATGAAAGTGAAAAGTGAAAGTGAAGTCGCTCAGTTGTGTCCGACTCAGCGACCCCATGGACTGCAGCCCACCAGGCTCCTCCGTCCATGGGATTTTCCAGGCAAGAGTACTGGAGTGGGGTGCCATTGCCTTCTCCGTTAATTGACTATACTACAATATAAAATAAAAAGTTAAAAAAAAAGAGAAAATACACATAACTAGCAATTCCATTCCTGAAGAAATTCATGCTCAATTGTACAAGGCTACATATACAAGGAAACCCACAGTAAGATGGTTTGTGATAACCAAATACAAGAACATTGATAGTGGTGATGAACTGTATCATATTTCCTATAAACTATACATCTTTCCCCACCATGTGACTTCCATGCCTCCTGTGGAAGGGTTATGCATACCACCTCATTAGCTTTTGGTCTGGCCATGAGATATGCTTTGGCCAATAGACTATGGGCAGAGTAGACATGTATTAGACTCACGAGTTTCTTTCAGAGCTATTGCTTTTATCTCTTCCACAAAAAGGCATGTCCTAGACAGAGTTTGCTGCTTTATTCTGTGTCTTGGAATGAAAAAACACATAGAAAAGAACCAAAGCTGATACAGTTTACAATATCAAGAGCATGAAACAAGTGTTTGTTATTGTAAGCCAGTGAAATTAAAGGGTTGTTTACTACAACAAAAGTAATACACAACAATGGGATAGCTAAATTCTGGTATGTACCAAAATGGGATATCATATAGCAATGAAAATGAGACATACACTCACACAATATAATAACAAAATAATATTGAATAAAAAGAAGCCAGATACATGCGCGTTCCCTGGTGATCTAGTGGTTCGGATTCAGTGCTTTCACTGCAGTGACCTGGGGTTTAGTCCCTGGTTAGTAAACCGAGATCCCACAGCCCCCTCCCCCCAAAAAAACCATATACAAAAGAATATATCCAATGTGATTTCATATATATAAAGTTCAAAAACAGGCAAAGCTACTTGCCTGCGGGAGAATTCATAGGTAGAGGATGACACTGTCAAGAAAAGCAAGGACATGATTGCCGTAAAAGTCAGAATAATAGTTATCTCTGGGGATGGGGAGTTGTAACGGAAACTGGAAACAAGGTAAGGTTCTATGCTACTGGCAATGCACGAATTCTTGACCTGGGTGTTCATTTCAGGTTTTTCTTAAACAATGCATTTCTATTATGTAAATGCTTATTTCACAATAAAAATAATTGTAAAAAATTCCCTGCCATTGCTCATTTATTCCTCTAAACCTTCTTTTAAAGTTTCCAGTTATCACTCTCACCTGGAAATCACTATAAATTAATTTCGTAATTGAGATTTCACAAGATGCTAGCTTACAATGCTTTACTGACCGCCCAGTCTAGAATATCTAATACTTCTTTTCTTTTTGTTCCTGGAATTTAAAATCCAAAAACCCCCCAGAAAACCACTCACGCCAATCTGGCAATGTCCACTATTTATAATTAATCACTGCTGTTGATTAGTCAGAATTCCTTCATCCTTTAAAGACTTGCACATTTTTTCTTTTTAAATATTTATTCTACTATTTTATTTAAGGTTGAGATCATTGTTGCATGATGATTTCCAGGAACATTTTTTGAAATTCATGTATTTATTCCCCATTCTTCCCTAATTCCTATTACTTATTCAGCACCTACAGTACAGAAGGAGATGAAAGAAAATAAAATGATACATTGTTGAGATTTTTTAAAAATTATAATAAAGAGAATATTTAACCCATGTCATATAATGAGAAGCACTATTTATTAATGGGCAATGCTTTGATTTCCATGTTGTTTTTTAAACATTTGCAGTGAGTCTCCCAGGGACGGGGGAACCTGGTGGGCTGCCATCTATGGGGTCGCACAGAGTCGGACACGACTGAAGTGACTTAGTAGCATATGTCCATTTAACCTCAGTAAAGCTGAGATAAGGTCAACAAAAAACAGGTTCTGTCACATTTTAAATCCTTCTCTTAAAAATTTTAACTTATACTTTGAAAAGTGGACATATTTCTATGCAGTTTAAAAAAATTTATCTTTCAAAATCCTGGTGAACATGCATATGTATGACTGAGTCCCTTCACTGTTCACCTGAAACTACCACAACATTGTTAATTGACCTATACCCCAATACAAAACAAAAAGTTTGATAAAAACATGCTGATGAGATGAAAATAAGGTCACTAAGATCTCAGCAAACACTGAGATTAAAAACCCTCTGAAAACATCTTGCTGATCTTACTACAACTGAATAAGAAGCTTCTTTTATATAACAAATCTCAGGAATATGTAGAATATAAAGATAAACTAAAACTTCAGTGAATGTTTTATAATATGGCTGTTACTCAGAAAAAAAACAAATTACACTGTGACACTAAAAATACTTTCATGTTATTTAAGCAAATAGAATTTTTTTGTAAGCCATTTTTTGTTACTAAAATATTTAGATAGACCTTATTAAACTAAATACCTGAAGCAATTGAACATCTGTTTAATTTACTCTTTTCCTAGTCTGCTGAATATAATCCTTAAGACTCTGCTTCCCACAGAACAATGTCAACAAAGCAGGGACTGAACTTCCTGCTCCCCATTCCCTGTCAACCCACAAAATACNCATTTTTTGTTACTAAAATATTTAGATAGACCTTATTAAACTAAATACCTGAAGCAATTGAACATCTGTTTAATTTACTCTTTTCCTAGTCTGCTGAATATAATCCTTAAGACTCTGCTTCCCACAGAACAATGTCAACAAAGCAGGGACTGAACTTCCTGCTCCCCATTCCCTGTCAACCCACAAAATACACATATTGCATGAATAATACCTTATTTCAATATTTTTAGCAGTTTTTTCTTCTTTGATTCCCCTCCTACCTGTGGAAAAGATAATTTTCTTCCTATGCAGGGTTAGGGTCTCTACTTCCTCCTCCCAACTACTTAACAGATTATTTACTAAATGCTTACTGTGCAAATCTGTGTGCTAAGGCCTGAAAATAGAATAATTATGACTTCATGACTAGCTCAGAGTTAGCTAGTCAGGTATGCCAACAATTAACATGTTATGGTAACTGCTGTAGAACATTCACTAAAATAGCTGGGATACAATGGGAGCACAGGAAAGGTTGCTACCGGTTCTCACCTTTTCCTCCCGAATCTTCACATCTTCCTTGGTCTGACTGACTCTTCAGTAAACACCGCTATACCACTACCGTCCCTCAGTCTATGCATAGATTTCTCAATCATTCCCACACTCCCTCCCTTGCCTGCTTTTCAAAGACAAGCAGTCAGAAGAAGCCTGACCTTTTATCTCTACTTCCTCCATCATCTGCTCAGCCTACTGCATTGTTGTTTCAGTCAGTGTGCTTTAGCATGGAATGTCTTCCATTCCTCCACCTCTGCAGCATTAAGTTACTCAATCACCACACCTCCAGGAAGCCATTTGACTCTGTGTTAGAGTAGCTCAGACGGTAAAGAATCTGCCTGCAATGAGGGAGACCCAGGTTCAATCCCTGGGTTGGGAAGATACCCTGGAGGAGGGCATGCAACCCATGCCAGTATTCTTGTCCAGATAATTCCATGAACAGACGAGCTTGGCGGGTTACAGTCCATGGGGTTGCAAAGAGTCGGGCATGACTGAGCAACTAACAAACGTGCTGGAGTTTGGTGCTCTTTGCCTCTTTGTTTTCATCAAAGCTGGGCTCCATCAGTTTATTTGTCATGCTGCATTATCATTGTCTACTGCTTGTCATTTCACCATTAGCCTGTGAGCACTTTAATAGAAATAGCTTTCCTTTCTATTCCCAGTACTTAGCACAGTACCTGACATGGAGCAGATGTTCAATAAACACTGAATTAATGGACTGGTTCTGAGCCAATTATTTCTATTACTACTTAGCAATACAACTGATTTTATTATTTAGCAGAATCTACTAAACCATCTTAAGAGATGCCCCAAAGAGAACAAATTTTATTTGTCCATTTTATTACTAAATATATATTTCCTGACCTCAAAATTCTATTTAGTTTATAAAGCCAAAGCAAAATAAAGTCTATCTGCTCAAATAAAAAAATGAAATATTACTAACACTATAAATACCTTTGGATATTCTTAGTTATCAGAATTAAACCATAATAGCAAGAAATATTTAACCTAATAAAATTGAGGATAACAGACACAGAAGAAACACATGTTCAGCCTAACATTTTAAATTGTAGTAAACT
>SJYT01037855.1:191094-202239 GCA_006410635.1 Cephalophus harveyi | reverse complement strand
TTCTATACATTACCTTCATTTTCAAAAATTCACTATTAATGGTAAGTTCTAAAAATTTCTTAGCAAAGATAGACCTATGCAAACAAATTTCTTGATATTCATTTTTAAATGTGTATAATTTAATGAATTTCTTTTGAAGATTTATCTTAATTTTTTACACTAAAGATGTGAAGGAACCTACATCAAATCCAGAGAACAAATACTAAAAAGCTATACTGTATATTCTACTAAGGAGTAAAAAAGCAATAAAAATTATTTTCTTTTGTCTTAAACATTCTCCTAAAAAGTGAAAACCTAGTGAATAAAGAATCAAATGATGCCAACATCTACATGCACAGCAACTTTCAGGTACTGCTTGAAGCTAAATTTATGACTGAGAGGAGTGAGAGATTTCATATAGTTAAACAACTCAGTGGTGTCTGACTCTTTGCAACCCCATGGACTGTAGCCCACCAGGGTCCTCTGTCCATGGAATTCTCCAGACAATAATATTGGAGTGGGTAGCCACTGCCTTCTCCAGATGATCTTCCCAATCCAGGGATCCAGGGATCAAAACACCTGTATTACAGGCAGATTCTTTACTATCTGAGCTACCAAGGAAGCCCAAGAGATTCTATGGAAAGTCATTAATTCACATGTGTTAACCATATATTTTATGGGGAATACTATTGTGGTTTCTTAAATATCAATTAAATGTGTCATATTTCTCTGATTTTAAGATGCTATTAATTATAAGACATCAACTAAATTAACAAATACCATGTGAAATGTATACATAAAGTGCAAGATATACCCCAACTACAAAAACAATTAAAATGTTAAAGATCATGTGTCTAGAATCAAGGAAGTACTGTATTATCTCTTTAACAGATTTATTGAGATATAATTTACCATGCTGCTAAGTCACTTCAGTCGTGTCCGACTCTGTGTGACCCCATAGACGGTAGCCCACCAGGCTCCCCCGTCCCTTAGGAGGGGAGTTTGGAGGAAAGTGGATACATGTATACATATGATTGAGTGAGTCCTTTTGCTGACCACCTGAAACTATTACAACATTCTTAATTGACTATGCTGCTACTGCTGCTAAGTCACTTCAGTCGTGTCCGACTCTGTGTGACCCCATAGACGGTAGCCCACCAGGCTCCCCCGTCCCTGGGATTCTCCAGGCAAGAACACTGGAGTGGGTTGCCATTTCCTTCTCCAATGCATGAAAGTGAAAAGTGAAAGTGAAGTCGCTCAGTTGTGTCCGACTCAGCGACCCCATGGACTGCAGCCCACCAGGCTCCTCCGTCCATGGGATTTTCCAGGCAAGAGTACTGGAGTGGGGTGCCATTGCCTTCTCCGTTAATTGACTATACTACAATATAAAATAAAAAGTTAAAAAAAAAGAGAAAATACACATAACTAGCAATTCCATTCCTGAAGAAATTCATGCTCAATTGTACAAGGCTACATATACAAGGAAACCCACAGTAAGATGGTTTGTGATAACCAAATACAAGAACATTGATAGTGGTGATGAACTGTATCATATTTCCTATAAACTATACATCTTTCCCCACCATGTGACTTCCATGCCTCCTGTGGAAGGGTTATGCATACCACCTCATTAGCTTTTGGTCTGGCCATGAGATATGCTTTGGCCAATAGACTATGGGCAGAGTAGACATGTATTAGACTCACGAGTTTCTTTCAGAGCTATTGCTTTTATCTCTTCCACAAAAAGGCATGTCCTAGACAGAGTTTGCTGCTTTATTCTGTGTCTTGGAATGAAAAAACACATAGAAAAGAACCAAAGCTGATACAGTTTACAATATCAAGAGCATGAAACAAGTGTTTGTTATTGTAAGCCAGTGAAATTAAAGGGTTGTTTACTACAACAAAAGTAATACACAACAATGGGATAGCTAAATTCTGGTATGTACCAAAATGGGATATCATATAGCAATGAAAATGAGACATACACTCACACAATATAATAACAAAATAATATTGAATAAAAAGAAGCCAGATACATGCGCGTTCCCTGGTGATCTAGTGGTTCGGATTCAGTGCTTTCACTGCAGTGACCTGGGGTTTAGTCCCTGGTTAGTAAACCGAGATCCCACAGCCCCCTCCCCCCAAAAAAACCATATACAAAAGAATATATCCAATGTGATTTCATATATATAAAGTTCAAAAACAGGCAAAGCTACTTGCCTGCGGGAGAATTCATAGGTAGAGGATGACACTGTCAAGAAAAGCAAGGACATGATTGCCGTAAAAGTCAGAATAATAGTTATCTCTGGGGATGGGGAGTTGTAACGGAAACTGGAAACAAGGTAAGGTTCTATGCTACTGGCAATGCACGAATTCTTGACCTGGGTGTTCATTTCAGGTTTTTCTTAAACAATGCATTTCTATTATGTAAATGCTTATTTCACAATAAAAATAATTGTAAAAAATTCCCTGCCATTGCTCATTTATTCCTCTAAACCTTCTTTTAAAGTTTCCAGTTATCACTCTCACCTGGAAATCACTATAAATTAATTTCGTAATTGAGATTTCACAAGATGCTAGCTTACAATGCTTTACTGACCGCCCAGTCTAGAATATCTAATACTTCTTTTCTTTTTGTTCCTGGAATTTAAAATCCAAAAACCCCCCAGAAAACCACTCACGCCAATCTGGCAATGTCCACTATTTATAATTAATCACTGCTGTTGATTAGTCAGAATTCCTTCATCCTTTAAAGACTTGCACATTTTTTCTTTTTAAATATTTATTCTACTATTTTATTTAAGGTTGAGATCATTGTTGCATGATGATTTCCAGGAACATTTTTTGAAATTCATGTATTTATTCCCCATTCTTCCCTAATTCCTATTACTTATTCAGCACCTACAGTACAGAAGGAGATGAAAGAAAATAAAATGATACATTGTTGAGATTTTTTAAAAATTATAATAAAGAGAATATTTAACCCATGTCATATAATGAGAAGCACTATTTATTAATGGGCAATGCTTTGATTTCCATGTTGTTTTTTAAACATTTGCAGTGAGTCATATGATTGTACTGCTGTTTACAGTTCAACATGACTGGGCCTTTTCCCCTCCTTACTGAAGGGAAATTTTCAATGGACATTCAGCTTTTTGGTCATCTGCCTGACTTTAATTTTCTAATTCCTCCTTGGTTATGAAGTTTTGTCTAATTTTATTATCACTCCAAAGACCACTTCCCTTCCTAAAGTCATAATTCATTAATATATTCAATACCATTTTCTTGGTGTTGCAATATCCTTGCAAATTATCCTCATCTAATTCCAACTGCATCTCTGAAAACAAGTTTCTCTTATACCTCCAGGCATTACATGGGTGGCAGGACACAGATATGACCACACAAATCCATGAAATATAATTTCCTGTCTCTGGGAGAAATCATAGATGATTGCAGTAAGCACTACATGTACCCTCTTAGCATATATTTCAAAAACTATGTGGTATACCCCTATATCAGTCAGGATCTAACCAGAAAAGCAGAAAGCACTCTAAGTATATGAAACAGAGGGAATTTAATATAGGAAATTTATTATGCAGTTAATAGAGATAAGCCAAGAGCGGATGGTGAGGCAGTCCCAGAGATTATTAACAGCAGGAAGACTCTACTACACCTAGACTGGAGGAACAAAAAGAAGCAGCAGCGGGCTTCCCTAGTGGCTCAGCAGTAAAGAATCCACCTGCCAACGCAGGAGACATGGGTTAACCCCTGAACTGCGAAGATCACACATGCCACAGAGCAACTAAGCCTGTGTGCCACAATTATTGAGCCTGTGCTTTAAAGCCTGGGAACCACAACTGCCGAGCCCAGACACCACAACTACTGAAGCCTGTGTGCCCTAGAGCCTGTGCTCCGCAACAAGAGAAGCCACTGCAATGAGAAGTCCGTACACTGCAACTAAAGAAAAGCCCACACAGCAACAAAGACCTAACACAGCCCAAAACAAATAAATAAATACAGTTGACCACCTGACCTGCCTCTTGAGAAATCTGTATGCAGGTCAGGAAGCAACAGTTAGAACTGGACATGGAAAAACAGACTGGTTCCAAATAGGAAAAGGAGTACATCAAGGCTGTATATTGTCACCCTGCTTATTTAACTTATATGCAGAGTACATCATGAGAAACGCTGGGCTGGAAGAAGTACAGGCTGGAATCAAGATTGCCTGGAGAAATATCAATAACCTCAGATACACAGATGACACCACTCTTATGGCAGAAAATGAAGAGGAACTAAAAAGCCTCTTGATGAAAGTGAAAGAGGAGAGTGAAAAAGTTGGCTGAAAGCTCAACATTCAGAAAACTAAGATCATGGCATCTGGTCCCATCACTTCATGGCAAATAGATGGGGAAATAGTGGTAATAGTGTCAGACTTTATTTTTGGGGGCTCCAAAATCACTGCAGATGATGATTGCAGCCATGAAATTAAAAGATGCTTACTCCTTAGAAGGAAAGCTATGATCAACCTAGATAGCATATTCAAAACCAGAGACATTACTTTGCCGACTAAGGTCCGTCTAGTCAAGTCTATGGTTTTTCCAGTGGTCATGTATGGATAAGAGTTGAACTGTGAAGAAAGCTGAGCACCGAAGAATTGATGCTTTTGAACTGTGGTGTTGGAGAAGACTCTTGAGAATCCCTTGGACTGCAAGGAGATCCAACAAGTCCATTCTAAAGGAGATCAGCCCTGGGTGTTCTTTGGAAGGAATGATGCCAAAGCTGAAACTCCAGTACTTTGGCCACCTCATGCGAAAAGTTGATTCATTGGAAAAGACTCTGATGCTGGGAGGGATTGGGGGCAGGAGGAAAAGGGGACGACAGAGGATGAGATGGCTGGATGGCATCACCGACTCGATGGACATGAGTTTGAGTGAACTCCAGGAGCTGGTGATGGACAGGGAGGCCTGGTGTGCTGCAATTCATGGGGTCACAAAGAGTCGGACATGACTGAGCAACTGAACTGAACTGAAATACAAAGAAATACTTAATAGGAGGAACATTTTGCCTTGGAAAGTGGTGGTCCTGGAGTCCATGATTCTGTAAACATTTTGAAATATTACTAACAGAATGTTTTCCTATAAGCTCTACATGATGTCATTAAAAGTCACAGGAAAGTAGTGATAAAATCTATGTGGTGGGTATAGGTGTTCTCTATAAAATCTTTTGATTTTGCTGTATGTTTGAAATTTTCTTTAATAAAATGTTAGAGAAACATCACTGAGCTCAGTAAGAGAGCTAGGCCCACAAAGTGGGATCATTTGTTCATAATTTTATTTGTTATTGCTTACTGAGTAAAAAAATATCCCCCAAATAAAAGCAGCAAATATTTGTTATCTCATAGTTTTTGAGGATCGGGAATCCAGGATCAGTTTAGGTGAGTGGTTATGGTTCAGAGTTTCTCATGAGGTTGCAATCAATTGGCTGCCAGGGGCTGCGGCCACCTGAATGCCTGACTGGGGAAGATGCACTTCCAAACTCACTCATGTGATTGTTGGCAGGACATAGTCTCTCACAGGCTATTGACTGGAGTTTTCAGTTTGTTGCCAGGTTGACCTCTCTGTGAGACTGCCTGAGTGTTCTCCCAAGATGGCAGCTGACTTTCCTCAGAACAAGTGATCTGAGAGAGAATATCCCCAAGAAGGAAGCCACAGGATTAGACTTCTCAGTGAAAATACAAATATATACCTAGATTCTGGGAAGATAGCAACAGTGATTACAGTGGCATAGTTTCTGTTTATTTGTTTAATGTTTATTTTTTTAATCTTTATTTTTGGCTGCATGAGGTCTTCCTTACAGTGAACGGGCTCTTCGTTGTTGGGCTCGGGCTTTCTCTAGTTGCATCAAGTGGGGGCTACTCTCTAGTTGCAGTACGTGGGCTTCTCATTGTGGTGGCTTCTCCTGTTGTAAAGCATGGACTCTAGGGCTCCTAGGCTTCAGAACTTGTGGCACACAGGCTTAGCTGTCTTTGCAGTACGTGAGATCTTAGTTCCTGGACCAGGGATTAAAACCGTGTCCCCTACACTGGCAGGCAGATTCTTGACTACTGGACCACCAGGGAAATCTCAGTGGCTCAGTTTTTATATCTTCTCCAATTCCCATACAAAACAGAATAATTAGACAACAAAACCCAAGGCCTTTGAAAAATATTTACAACAAAATTTATAGCAAAATATCCAACTGTGGACCTAGTTGTCCTGTTGAGTTCAGTGATGTTTCTCTAACGTTTTATTAAAGAAAATTTCAAACATATAGCAGGTGAAACTACAAGCAGATGGACACAAACCACTAAGAGCCATTAGCATTCATATAACAGAAAAAAGAGGGAAACAATGGAGCATCTGACAGACTTAAGAAGAAACCCCTAAAATAGCCAATAGGTATTCACTTGAAAGTGGTAAGGGCCAATTTGAAAACAATGTCTGAAACCAAGAGGAGTTTTGCCCATTCCAATAGCAAGTGAGTGTAAGGACCTCACAGTATGAAATCGATATAGGCTGGAGAAGTTCAGACTCCCATGTTCTAGAAAATAAACAGCCATGGCTCCTTCCTAGCACAGAGTCCCACACTGGAGAGAAATTGCTGGAAATGAAGTCAAAACTTAACAGGGCAGGTAAAACAAAAAAGAAGGAAAGAGAAGTTCCAGCCAGATAAAAGTGAGATAGGAAAAAAAGAGCCAGAAAATCTCAAAAAGCAAACCAGCATAGATTTAACATTATACAAAAACAACAAAACAGGGAGCTCTGTGAAGGAAAAAAACTAACTGCACCAAGCCTCCTAAAATTTTAGGAAAACTAATTTTACATAAATAAGGGCAACAGAAAAGTGTGCCACTCAAATCTCGTACAAATTTATTGTAAAAAAAGAGAGAGAGAGAAAAAGAGAGAGAGAGAGAATAAGAAGCAGAATAACATACCAATGAAATCGTGCCAGAAAGACACAGTCAAAAAACAGATCAATACTCTAATGTACTAATGCATAAAATGATAGAGGGCATCAAACATATTATATATGAAAAAACACAATTATAAATATTCAAAAATGAAGTGGTATAAGCACCCCAAAAGAAATACCATTTAAAAAATCATTTTAAAAATGACTAAACTAGATGCAACACAGGAAAAAATCAACACAAGTGATATTTTAATAAAAGGAAGATGAAAAGGTGAAACATTGTTTAAATAAAAAAGGAAGAAATTTGAAAGATTTGAGAGAAAATGACACATATTGAAGACAGGCAAATAAAATCCAACACATGGGTAAAAGAAGTCTTCAAAGAATAAAAACAAAACAAGGGAAGAGAATAAATACAAACAATGTTACTCAAGGTAGCATTTCTGTTCTGGGCTCTTGTCTAACACTAGGAAATGAACTGTCCGAGGAGACACATGTGCTGACAAAGCAAGATATTTTATTGGGAAAGGGCACCTGGGTGGAGGACAGTAGAGTAAGGGAACCCAGAACAGCTCTGCCACATGGCTTGCACTCTTGGGTTTTATGGTGATGGGATTAGTTTCTGGGTTGTCCTTAGCCAATCATTCTGACTCAGAGTACTTCCTGGTGGTGCACACCTTGTTCAGCCAAGACGGATGCCAAAGAGAAGGATTCTGGGAGGTGGTCAGACAGGTGATGTCTCCTTTTGACCTTTCCCGAACTCTTCTGGTTGGTGGAGGCTTATTAGTTCCTGTTCCTTACCAGAACCTCCTGTCGTAAAACAACTCATGCTAATAGTTACTATGGTGCCTGGCCAGGGTGGGTGGTTTCAATCAGTGTGCTTCCCCTAACAATTCTAGAATAAAAAACAGATGTATAGAACTTTCTTTTGGACTCTGTGGGAGAGGGAGAGGGTGGGATGATTTGGGAGAATGGCAGTGAAACATGTATATCAAATAAGAAACGAATAGCCAGTCTAGGTTTAATGCAGGATACAGGATGCTTGGGGCTGGTGCACTGGGATGACCCAGAGGGATGGTATGCGGAGGGGTCTGGGAGGGGGGTTCAGGATTGGGAACACATGTACACCTGTGGCGGATTCATGCTGATGTATGGCAAAACCAATACAATATTGTAAAGTAAAAAAAAAAAAAAGATAATAACATTAAAAAAATTTTTTTAATAAATAAAAAGCAGAAACATTAAAAAAATGAATCAGCTTAAAACTATACATTGGAAAAGTATATTGTGTATCTGAAAATGATGATCCAGAGTGACCAACACCAAGATATAATCTAGTAAAATTATTTGGCTTTAAAGAAAAAGAAAAAAAAATACTTTGGGCATCTAAGCAAGAACACCACATGACATAAACTTCGAAATAACATTAGACTAGTATAATTTACTTCAATAGCAACATTTTGTGCCAGAAGAAAATGGAGTATATATTTAAGACACTCAAGAAAAGAATATATGAATCAAGGATTTTATATCCAGAAAAACTGATTTTTTACATCATCAGGAGACCCAGAAATGAGGGTTCAATCCCTGGGTCAAGGAAGATCCCCTGGAGGAAGAGGTGGCAGCCCACTCTAGTATTCTTGCCCAGAAAATCCTATGGAGAGTCACTGACATAAGAAGCAGTGGTAAACATGAATTACATATCTCCTTGTAGAAACTGAGACTAAATGAAGATAAGAGATAGATTGTAGTATGTAGCAGCTATATGATCTGACAATGTAGATATAACATGATTATCAAAAAATGTGCAGATGAGGACAATACAGGGAGAAAATATTTTCAGTAATCATAATTTGGTGTTGGTAGTGGTTCTAGGATCACTATTATGAAACTTCTATATGTATAATACAATTATCAGAATGGTGCTATTTTTAGAGAGAAGCTAGGAACTGTGATGGATTTGGGGCATCTGAAGGATATACTAAGATGGCTGGCAAAGTCCTATTGCGTGACCTGGGTGATTTCTACAAGGGTGTTCATCTTATTTTAGTAAGCTATTGAAATGCCTATCTTCTAAAACTAATGATAAATCCAAAGTATTAACTAAAGAAATATTTAAGATAATTTGTGGTTAATGGTGTAGTCATCTTGAAAAAACAGCTTGGCAGTTCCTCAAAAAGTCAAATGTATAGTTACCATGGATGGATGGATGGTGTGTGTGGATTCAACCCATGTCTCTTGTGTCTCTTGCATTGGCAGGTGGATTCTTTACCACTGGAACCACCTGGGAGCCCCTTAGTTACTATATGATACAGCAATACCACTCCTAGGTAATGAAAGCATGTCCATACAAAAACTTAAACATGAAAGTTCATAGCAGTTTTATTCTTAATAGCCAAAAAGTAGAAAAAAACCTAAAAGTCCATCAACTGATGAATAGACAAATAAAACATGGGATATCTATATAACACAGGGTTATTCAGCAACAAAAAGGAAAGAGGCACTGGTACTTGCTACAACATGAATGACCCTTGAAAATTTATGCTAAGTGAAAGAAGCCAGCCACAAAATAACACATGATATGTGATAGCATTTATATGAAATAGACTGTTGGTTGCTTAGGTCTGAGGAGAGGTGTGACGGAGGTGAGGAGTAACAACTAACAGGTATGGTGTTTCTTTTAGGGGAGAGATGTTCTAAAATTAGATGTGGTGGATATACTAAAAAACTGAACTGCATACTTTCGTTTTTAAAATATTATTTATTTATTTTTAGTTGTGCTAGGTCTTCACTCCTGCGCACTGGCTTTCTCTACTTTCCATGCACAGGCTTCTCACTGTGGTGGCTTCTCTCATTGTGGAGCATCGGCTCTAGGGTGCACAGGCTTCAGTCATTGCATCTTGCTGGCTCTAGAGTGTGGGCTCAGTAGCTGGAGCAGATGGACTTAATTGCCCCATGCACATTGAGTCTTCCTGGACCAGGGATCAAACCAGGTCCCCTGCATTAGCAGGCAGATTCTTAACTACTGGACCACCAGGGATGTCCTAAGTTGTATACTTCAAATGGGTGAATTGTATGGTATGTCAATTATATCTTAGTAAAGCTCTTAAAAACTGTTTGTGATTGATATGTTTACAATAAGGGTTCATCAAAACACAAGTGAGATGAGTGCAATTGTGTGGTAGTCTGACCATTCTTTGGCATTGCCTTTCTTTGGGATTGGAATGAAAACTGACCTTTTCCAGTCCTATGGCCACTGGATGAGTTTTCCAAATTTGCTGGCATATTGAGTGCAGCACTTTCACAGCATCATCTTTCAGGATTTGAAATAGCTCAACTAGAATTCCATCACCTCCACTAGCTTTGTTCATAGTGATGCTTTCTAAGGCTCACTTGACTTCACATTCCAGGATGTCTGGCTCTAGATGATAATCACCATCGCTATTATCTTGGTTGTGAAGATCTTTTCTGTACAGTTCTTCTGTGTATTCTTGCCACCTCTTCTTAATTTCTTCTGCTTCTGTTAGGTCCCATACCATTTCTGTCCTTTATTGAGCCCTTCTTTGCATGAAATGTTCCCTTGGTATCTCTAATTTTCTTGAAGAGATCTCTAGTCTTTCCCATTCTGTTGTTTTCCTCTATTTCTTTGCACTGATCACTAAGGAAGGCTTTCTTATCTCTTCTTGCTATTCTTTGGAACTCTGCATTCAGGTGCTTATATCTTTCCTTTTCTCCGTTGCTTTTTACTTCTCTTCTTTTCACAGCTATTTGTAAGGCCTCCTCAGACAGCCATTTTGCTTTTTTGCCTTTCTTTTTCTTGAGGATGGTCTTGATCCCTGTCTTCTGTACCTGTACTCATCTCACACACCAGTAAAGTAATGCTCAAAATTCTCCAAGCCAGGCTTCAGCAATATGTGAACCGTGAACTTCCAGATGTTCAAGCTGGTTTTAAAAAAGGCAGAGGAACTGGAGATCAAATTGCCAACATCCACTGGATCACTGAAAAAGCAAGAGAGTTCCAGAAAAACATCTATTTCTGCTTTATTGACTATGCCAAAGCCTTTGACTGTGTGGATCACAATACTGTGGAAAATCCTGAAAGAGATGGGAATACCAGACCACCTGACCTGCCTCCTGAGAAATCTATATGCAGATCAGGAAGCAACAGTTAGAAGTGGACATGGAAAAACAGACTGGTTCCAAACAGGAAAAGGA
>SJYT01037855.1:175372-190847 GCA_006410635.1 Cephalophus harveyi | reverse complement strand
CTCAGATATGCAGATGACACCACCCTTATGGCAGAAAGTGAAGAGGAACTAAAAAGCCTCTTGATGAAAGTGAAAGAGGAGAGTGAAAAAGTTGGCTTAAAGCTCAACATTCAGAAAACTAAGATCATGGCATCTGGTCCCATCACTTCATGGCAAATAGATGAGGAAACAGTGGAAACAGTGTCAGTCAAAATCACTGCAGATGGTGACTGCAGCCATGAAATTAAAAGACGTTTACTCCTTGGAAGGAAAGTTATGACCAATCTAGATAGCATATTGAAAAGCAGAGACATTACTTTGCCAACAAAGGTCCGTCTAGTCAAGGCTATGGTTTTTCCAGTGGTCACGTATGGATGTGAGTTGGACTGTGAAGAAAGCTGAGCGCCAAAGAATTGATGCTTTTGAACTGTGGTGTTGGAGAAGACTCTTGAGAGTCCCTTGGACTGCAAGGAGATCCAAGTCCATTCTAAAGGAGATTAGTCCTGGGTGTTCTTTGGAAGGAATGATGGTAAAGCTGAAACTCCAGTACTTTGGTCACCTCATGTGAAGAGTTGACTCATTGGGAAAGACTCTGATGCTGGGAGGGATTGGGGCAGGAGGAGAAGGGGACGACCGAGGATGAGATGGCTGGATGGTATCACCGACTCGATGGATGTGAGTTTGAGTGAACTTCAGGAGTTGGTGATGGACAGGGAAGCCTGGCATGCTGCAGTTCATGGGGTCACAAAGAGTGGGACATGAATGAGTGACTGAACTGAACTGAAACCACAAGTGAATTATTTTCTGGTTTACATGAATTTTCTTACTATTTGTCTTCTCCTTCTTGGTATCTGTGAGTATCTTGTTCTCCTTACCCTCCTTTAGAATGTGATTCTCATTCCTTTTCTTTTATATTCCATACTCAAAACCTAGAAAAGATGGTACATGTCCGATGACTTCAAAGACAATTTACATAGTAATACCCTCCAAGCTCTCTAGCACAGATCTTTTTCCTGCTCTTTATCCCCATATATTCAACTACCTATTAGATATATCAATTTCAAAATTCCAATGTATCCTAAATGGGACACATGTAAAATCCAACTTATTACGGAAGCACTATTCCTCTAACTGCCCTCTCAATGGATTCTGTCTATAAATGGCACCAATTCTCAAATAGACATTCAGAACAGAAACCTGGGAATCAACCAAGACTCTTCTTGTTTACCACCCATATTCAATTGGTCTTTCAGTTTATTCTACTTATTAAATATCTTTCAAAATCATATTCCTCATTAGCTTACCAACTTCTATATCCCTATTAAATGCAAACATTCAACATTTCCCCCAATCAGTGCTAGAGTTTTTGTCCAAGTCTCCCTCATACTATTCTTGCCCCCTTTCAGTCCATCCTCCAACTTAAACCAGGATGATCTAAAATCTACATTTCTGATCATCTTAGTTTCTTGTTCATAATTTTTCAACGATCTCCTTTAGTCTATAGGATAAAACATTAAACTCAACAAGACAAATCTTCAGGGCACTCACATTCCTTTTGCAAATTACCTTTTCCCCACGGTGGACAATTTTGGCAAAAAAATAAATCAAGGTGCCCTGGATGGATGGATTTACGATATAAAGTCAGTTATATCCTCTCAGGATTTTGAGTCCTGAATCAAATTACACAGAGATAGAAAAAAATGTATTGGCACTCACTCACTCTGACAGACAGTTGAGTAGTTCCTGCTGCCTAGAATTTGCAGCTGCCCCTGATTCTATTTCCAAGCCTCGTTTCCAGCTTTCCCGTCAATACTATGAGCCACTCATCTTTCCAATAAATCCTTTTTGTTTACATTAGCCCAGGCAGTTCTTTTGCTTATGACCAAAAAACCCTAACAGAGGCATGGACCCTATTTCCCACCCTTACCTCTCACCATTATAACCTATATGTTTTTCTCTATTATAAATAGTGAACTCCTTGTAGTTTTCTTAGCCAAAATGCACCCTTCCTCTGTCTCTCATGAAGCCCTTTGACACACAACACAATTGCAAGGACAAGTGCTATCTCCTATCCAAGGCCTCTCTGCCTCCTCCAACCCAAACTCCACCATCAATTCACTGGTATACCTTAAACATAGCTATTATTTCAATTATAATATTCTCTTACTAGACTCTAGGTTCTTTGGGAGTAGGGACTGTGTCTTTATCTCTGACTCCCCAACATCAGCCCAGTGCCTGGCTCCAAAATGAATGCACAAATGAAGCCTACTATGTGAGACACTGCACAGAGGAAGCTTTACAGCAATGGTTCAGTGTTATCTTTTTTTTTAAAGGCAAGTATGAGTACATGTTATTCATACATGTAATATCTTCAATTTATTTCTTTTAAGTTCTCCTTCTCAGAAAGAAGGATTAAGCATGAGTTTCCTTTCCTCTATCAAGATTTTGCTATTTCATTGGCTTCTTAAAAAGCAAACTATGGATGGCATCCCAACAAGTTACACAATAATGAAGAGAATTTCTTTCCCTTTTCTCCCTCATTCCTGGAACTTGCCATTTTGGCTCTTCCTAAGGAATGTTTTCTTTAGAATGTGTTTCCATTACAAAGCTTTTATTTAGCCATCAGGTGGCTTTCAAGTTATAAACAGTAATGGTCTTTGGGGAATTTGAGAACTCCAGAATGTGGAAGTATCTCATACAAACCAGAGAGGCTATACTGTTGCCTTGTGGAGAGATCAGCAGCATTGGGCTTAAGTTACTGGTTTTTCTGGTTTGCGTTACAATTAAATGCCTTTTATCCATTGTTCTATATGTACCAGTTTACACTCTACTTCATTGAAGAAAACAGAGGAAAATAAAATATTGAAAGCATTAGGACTTTCCTCATTGTCCAGTGGTTAGGACAATGCTTTTACTGCTGGGGCCTAGGTTCAATCCCTGGTCGGGGAACTAAGAAAGATCCCAAAGCTGTGCAGTGTGGCTAAAAAAAAAAAAAAAAACTTAAATGGCAAGAATACACAGAAGAACTATACCAGGAAGATCTTAATGACTTGGATAACCACGATGGCAACGCCAAAAAATGTTCAAACTACTACACAATTGCACTCATTTCACATGATAGCAAAGTAATGCTCAAAATTCTCCAAGCTAGTCTTCAACAATGTGTGAACCGAGAACTTTCAGATGTACAAGCTAGATTTAGGAAAGGTAGAGGAACCAGAGATCAAATTGCCAATATCTGCTGGATCATAGGAAAAGCTAGAGAATTCTAGAAAAAAAAAAAATCTGCTTCATTGACTACACTAAAGCCTTTGACTGTGTGAAAGAAAAGTGAAAGTGAAGTCACGTCTGACTCTTTGCGACCCATGGACTGTAGCCCACCAAGCTCCTCCGTCCATGGGATTCTCCAGGCAAGAATACTGGAGTGGGTTTCCATTTCCTTCTCCAGGGGATCTTCCCAACCCAGGGATCAAACCCAGGCCTCCCACATTGCAGGCAGACCCTTTAACCTCTGCACCACCAGGGAAGCTCACAATAAACTGTGGAAAATTCTTAAAGATATGGGAATACCAGACCACCTTACTTGCCTCCTGAGAAACTTGTATGCAGGTCAAGAAGCAACAGTTAGAACCAGACATGGAACAATGGACTATTCCAAATTGGGAAAGGAGTATATCAAGGCTGTATATCGTCACCCTGCTTATTTAACTTATATGCAGAGTACATCATGTGAAATGCCACGATCGATGAAGCACAAGTTGGAATCAACATTGCCAGAAGAAATATCAATAACTTCAGATATGTAGATGACACCACCTTTATATGGCAGAAAGCAAAGAGGAATTACAGAGCTTCTTGATGAAGGTGAGAGAAGACAGTGAAAAAGTTTGGTTAAAATTCAACACTCAAAAATTAAGATCATGGCATCTGGTCCCATCACTTCATGGCAAATAGATGGGGAAACAATGGGAACAGTGAAAGACTTAATTTTCTTGGTAAAAGGTAAGGCCACTCTTACCTTCTGAGATGGTCTACACTCTGTCTGTGGAGTGTGTTTCTCTCTAAATAAATCCACTTCTTATCTATCATTCTGTCTCTCACTGAATTCTTTCTGTGATGAGACATCAAGAACCTGAGTTTCATTAAATCTTGAGACCAGGTGTGTGATCTCAATTAAAAGAGTAGGTTCAAGTCCCAATCTGAGTCACCTGGTTTCATGGCCATATAAATTTTGGAATCATCCTGTCAATTTCTATGGGGCTTCCCAGGTGGCGCTAGTGATAAAAAGAAAAAATCCACCTGCCAATGCAAGGGATAAAAGATACGGAGTGTTCTATCCCTGGGTTGGGAAGATTCCCTGGAAGAGGAAATGGCAACCCATTCCAGTATTTCTTGCCTGGAAAATTCCATGGACAGAGGAGCCTGGCAGTCTACAATCCATAGGGTCACAAAGAGTCAGACATAACTGAATGTGTCAATTTCTACATAAAGCCTCCTTGGATTTTGACTGTGATTGTAATAAATCTATGGATTTGGAATAAATAAATAAATCTATTAGAATTTGGGAATAATTTACATCTTAACAGTACTGAGCCTTCAGTGGTATTTTCCATTTATTTATGTCTTCTTCAATTTCTCTCAGAAATATCTTGTAGTTTTCAATACACATCTTGCATATGTTTTATTAAACCTATGCTTAAAGGTATCATGTTTTTGTACATGATTGTAAATGGTATTTTTGAAATTTTCAGTTACTAATTGACCATTGCTAGTATTTTTTTTATACTCACATTCTTTTTTATATTGGCAGTGTACCTTGTAATATTGCTAAATTCACTTATGGATTCTAGTAGTATTTTGTACATTTCTTAGGATTTTATGTGCACATGATCATGTCTTGCAAAAATAAATTTTACCTTTAAAATTTCTAATCTATAAGGTTTTTCTTGCCTTATTCCACTAGTTAGTACTTACAGTACAATTTTAAATTGAATTAGTGAAAGCAAATGTCCTTTCTTGATCTCCATTATATGGGGAATACATTCAGACTTTCATCACTGTAAGTGTTATGTTAGTTTTTCCCCAATTTTAAAAAATGTGCTAAAGCATATATAAAATTTACCATCTCATTTTTATATGTACTGTTCACTGATATTAAGTACATTCATATTGTTGTGCAACCACCACAACCATCAATCTCCATAAATCTTTTCAACTTGCAAAACTGAAACTCTATAGCCTTTAAATAATAACTTCTAATTTCTTCCTTCCCCCAGCTCCAGAAACCACCATTCTACTTTCTGTCACTATCATTTTGATTACTCTAGACACTTCATAGTTACTTTTTGTAACTGGCTTATTTCATTGACCATAATGTTCTCAAGTTTTATCCATGTCATAGAACATTGCAGAACTTCCTTCCCTTTTAAGGCTGAGTAATATTTCATAATATGTATATACCATATTTTGCTTATCCACTCATCTATTGACAGACACTTAGGTTCACCTTTTGGCTATGTTCATAATGATGCTATGAATATGCGAAACAAATATCTCTTCAAGACTCTGTTTTCAGTCTTTTGGGTATACATCCAGAAGTGAAATTGCTGGATGACATGGTAATTATGTTTGTAACTTTTTAAGCAACCACCATGCTATTTTCTACAGTAGCCACATTTTTATACCACCATCAGTGGTGTACAAGAGTTCCAATTTGTCCACAACCTTGCAAACACTTACTTTCTGTTTTTTCATAGTAGCCATCCTAGTGGGTGTGAGATGGTATCTCACTGTAGTTCTGATTTGCATTTCTCTAATGATTAGTGATGTTGAGCATTTTTTCATGTACCTGTTGGCATTTTGTATGTCTTCTTTGGAGGAATGTCTATTCAAGCTTGTTGTCCGTTTTTTAATCATTTTTGTGTTGTTGAATTTTAGGATTTCTCTATATATTTTGGCTTTGATTCCTTTATCAGATACATGCTATATATATATATATATATAAAACTACATACTATATATACATACATACATACATACTATATATATATATATAACTATGCGGGGGGAAAACCTAAGTATAAACACTTATATTAACAAAAATATTACCTGCTTTTTCAGTGTGGTTAGAGAAATGAATATATTTTTTCTTCAGTTCAGTCGCTCATTCATGTCCAACTCTTTGCGATCCCATGGACTGCAGCACGCCAGGCTTCCCTGTCCATCACCAACTCCCAGAGCTTGCTTAAACTCATGTCCATTGAGTCAGTGATGCCATTTGACTAAACTTAGGGGAAGCTAAATTTTTTCTTAGTTTCCCGTTTTCCAAATTCTATTTGCTGCTGCTAAGTCACTTCAGTCGTGTCCGACTCTGTGTGACCCCATAGACGGTAGCCCACCAGGCTCCCCCGTCCCTGGGATTCTCCAGGCAAGAACACTGGAGTGGGTTGCCATTTCCTTCTCCAATGCATGAAAGTGAGAAGTGAAAGTGAAGTCGCTCAGTCGTGTCCGACTCAGCGACCCCATGGACTGCAGCCCACCAGGCTCCTCCGTCCATGGGATTTTCCAGGCAAGAGTACTGGAGTGGGGTGCCATTGCCTTCTCCGAAATTCTATTTAACAGCACATTAATTTTAAAATGAAACATGCTTAAAATGTTGGTTTAAAAAAAAAAATAAAATGTTGGTTGTTAGGATTATAAAATGGAAAAATACTTGATATAAAAACACAATAAATGTATTTATGGTATGGTTATGACTGTGTGTGTGTAGAGATAGACAGAGAATGAGACACAAAATGGACAGAAAAGTACCAAAATGTTAGAAAGGGTTGTTTAATATGGGATGATTGTTGAATACTTTTTTTCTCTTTATTTTCTAAATTTTCTGTAAGGTGTTTATTGATGTTACCTTTTATAATAAATGCATTTTTATAAGTATACCAGGATAATCATCCTTAGGTCCCCAAGTTTCCACTAGGTCTTATCTTGGCTTTCTGCTGAGACTTGCCTCACGTCAAAACAATGATAGGCCTATATATAGTGCATTAAAATTCTATTGTATAATACTAGGATTTACCAAGCCCATAGCCAGATCCCAGGCAAAGCTGCTGCAATGATTTTTCACACTGTAGTTGAAAGAACATTGAATGGACCAAGAAGCAAGAAATATTGTTTCTATTCTCAGAGCAGGATCCTTCTTCAGGGAACTCATTCAATTCTGTTTCCTAATTCCTAAGCCAAAAGGATAGATTGCTTGTGAGACTCTCTAACTGCAGATTATATACTGAAAGGTCAGCTCAGAAAGGTGAGATCTGAGTAGGACAGATGTAGAAACTTGGTGCAGAATGAAGCAAGACTCCAAGAGAGTTTGGGAAAGCATGCAGTATGGTTTATGAACTCTCACCTAGAAAAATACTGAGTAAGAACTCAATGAGTTGGGTCAAGAACCAAAGATTTCCCAAAATTCTGAGCAAACTTTAGACATCTGAGTAATGGCACAGAGCATTAACAACAGGGCTTGAATCACCCAAGGATTTTTGTACATTCTATCCAGGAAAGGACAGAGTTTCATGGTAGGATCTGACCAAATGGAATTTAAGTAGGGACTCCAGGCTAGAATGGAGAAATGTATGGAGAAAAATGCAGTTCCAGTTATATAAGTGTTTCACTAAGAAGATACTACGCTGAAACCCAAAAGTTTCCTTTAATTCGGGAGTCAAAGTACTTCTCAAAATAGCATTGTCCATTAGAACTTGCTGAAATGATGGAAATGTTCTATATTTGTGATATTCAATACAGGTACCCAGGTAGCTCCTGATTATATGAAACTATTGAGTAGCAAGTAGTAGCCACTGGGTTTATGGAAACATATAGCAGTACAACTGAATTTTAAATTTTATTTTATTTAATCAATTTAATTTAAAATGTAAATAGCCACATATAGCTAGTGGCTACCATATTGAGCAGTACAGCAAAGGTCCAACAGAATCCTGTTGTTCTTTACAGTCACAGAACATAAATAATGAAAAAATTCTTTTTTTAGTTATGAAGAACATGACATTTTTCTTTGTAGCCTGTATACAAACATGTATAAATGTCATGTGTGGTATGGTTCCATAAGGTGCTAAATCAGTTCTACATATTTCACAGAAATCCATGCCCTTCCCAGAGTAAACCTAGATTAACCACTTTCTGGGATCAACCTGAAAATGCATTCATCCAAGATGAACCAGAAATCACCTTTGCTCCAAATGAGCTTCTAAACTGTGGACAAAGTGAGACACAGCACCCACAGGGCTGAGCTGACAGCTCTTGGGCCTGCCTTCATCTTAAGCTCAGGCCAGATCTGGGCTCTGGGGTTTGGAAGGCACAGCAGGATGTTCTTTCAGTGGTACTCACAACAGAATCAAAGAGCACAGACAAGGAGGTTCCTAACTGAAGACTGTCTCCAAGTTTTCCCTAAGTGCAATAAATAATAGAGGCCTGTACAGCAGTCAAATTAGCAAATTTCTAGGGAATTCCCTGGTGAACCAATGGTTAGGGCTAGGCACTTTCACTGTTGGAGCCCAGATTCGATCCCTGGTCAAGGAAGTAGAATTATACAAGCTGTGTAGTGTGGACAAAAAAAAAAAAAAAAACCAACCAGATTTCTACCCCAGATTCTAGACTTAGAAATGCAGAAACATTCCAATTTATTCCTGCTGCTGCTGCTGCTGCTACCCTGACACAATGAAGAAAAGTGAGAGATAACCTAATGCCAAAACAGGTTTATTGCTTATTATACACAAAAGAATGTGAGCAACTTGCAAGTATTCAATATAAAAAGACTCAGGACAACTTGCCTTCTTTTCACCCTAAGAAAGCATACCATCTCCAGGCAAACAGTGCAATCAAAACTTCAAGTTTACATAATAGACATACTTTAAAGAAGTCCCTGCTTTTTAGGAAAAAGGAGAAAATTGTCTAAAAGTAAAGGAAATGAAAAGAAACTAGAACAGTTATACTGATTCCTGTAGTAACATTAACTATTGTTTGTCTATAACATAAGACAGACTGAAAATTTAAATTGAAAAATAAAGTTGGATTTTTCAGCTTTATTGAAGTATACCTGATAAACTTACTTATTAGTATTTTAAAAAGGAAAAAAGTTCTGACAAACTCGTTGGGTATCATTTTTTTTAAACTTCTGGCTAAGAGTTTTATCAACCCCCTTCAAACCAAAAAATACAACAAAAAAATTTAAAGTATAGGTTCTTCCAGACACTAAGTCCAAAATTTTTCCCTTCTTCAAATCTTTTAAATCCAAATTATGAGAAATAATTTAGTCTGGCCACAGGGAACATTTCTACAGAATGACATAATCAGAAAATCTACTTCTTCCATTATTTAACTTATTCATTCCCATCCTAATCAAATTCCAGGAATACAGAAAGTAAGAGGATACAATTTTCCCTAAAGGCTGTGACTGAGGCAAAACTGAATTTACAACATGAGAAACTTAAGCACTGAGGAAGGCCCTGATGACAGAGGAAATAAACCACCTTAATGGCCTCAAAAACAAATTGCAGATCTCTAAGGCAGATTGGGAGAATCTGGATTTAACCAGGAATCAGTCTTTTCCAAAGCTGGGCAGGGAGGAAGTGTGGGAAGCACAGCTTTTCTAAAAGGATGAAAAATGTCACTTGGAGACACTCTGGTTTCCTGAGGAAGGGAAGGAGACACTGAAACATCTTGTTTTGTACCTTTTAGATCTTCCTTGTTTTCCGCCATCAATAACTGTTCTATCTCCTCTTTCAAAGATAAACTTGTCTGAAACTCTTGTTTAGGTATCTTGAGATGTTTTTTTTGAGTTATTCTCTGGTCTTTAACCCACTCTGACTCAGGATAATTTAGGTTGTAACTGGAATCCCCGCTGGCATCTTCCTTTGTGGGAGGTAGATATTGAGGCTCTACTGTGGTTTGTTTACTCTTAGATTCTTCTTTCAGTAAATTTATATCCTCATGAGATGTAATATTTGGGGCTTTATCTTGTGTAGAATTCTCACAAAGTAAGAAACCTAGTACCTTTCCCTCGTTCCCTGTTGTCTCTGTCACTGATTTCTTTGGATGTAGTACTGTCCTTATTAGGAGTCCCTGCGCATTTACTCTATATTCTTTTGCCGCTCGCTCTCTGCGCTGCTTCTGGAAGTCCTGGAGTTGAAGCAGTTCCTCCGGGAGCTCCATACATGTAGGCTAAGAAAGAAAATTAACACAAGTCTACTATAACTAAACTTCTAAACATAGTCCTTAAAATCACGTCTACTAAACAGTACTTGGCAAGCAAGCATCTATTCAAATGTGTTCTTATGGCACCCTCTAGTGTCTTCAACTATAGTAGTATTATTTTTTGAGTAATTTAAATATGTTGAATCTAGTTTTGTATGTTGTGCATGTGTATATACATAAAGATTGTACAAAAAAAGTAAGGGTCCATTCCAATTTTGCCCCAACTACCTTAGCAGGTATACCCTGTAAAAAGCAGCTGCTTGTGAGCCTCCCAGAGACAGCCTTTGCATATATGATTTCTTACTAAATATCTTTTCATTGGATTATATTTTTCAATTTTTATTTTCCTCCAACTTTTTATTTTGATAACTAAAAATATTTTATACAAATGGCAATATTATATTTTTTCCATCTTGATTTTTCCAACTAAGAAAATCTGTCTTAAGAGATTTTTCCATGTTGGCAATTTTAATGGCTGTATAGATATACCATAATTTGTTTAACCAAACCATTATGGATGGATATTTGGGTTATTTCCAGTATCTTGTCATCACATAAATGCTACAATAAAGGATATATTAAGAAAATGTGCTCTCTGTTATGAGACAAATAATTTTTCCCAGGTTGCTTGCCCTTTGACTTTGTTCACAGTATTTTCACTATATAAAATTTTTGAAGTCAAATTTATTTATCTTTTTTGAATTCTGAGTATTTCTGTTGCGTAGAAAAGCATTCTCTCAATCAATTCAATAGCAAAAAAATAATTAATTTAAAAGTGAGCAAAGGACTTGAATAGACAATTTTCCAAGGAAGATATTTAGATTGATAACAGGTACATGAAAAGGTGCTCAATATCACTATTCATCAGGGAAATGAAATCAAAACCACAATGAGATATTATTAACATTTCTTAAGATGCCTATTATCTAAAATACAGAAAACAACTATTGGTGAGAATGTGGAACAAAGGCAACTCTCATACACTGTTGAGAGGAATGTAAACTGGCACAGCTACTATGGGAAGCAGTATGGAGGTTTCTCAAAAAATTAAAAATAAAACTATTATATGGTCCAGCAATCCTATGTCTGGGTACATATTTGAAGGATTATGAAAACAGGACCACAAAGAGACAGGTATATTCCTTGTTTACTGTGTCATTATTAACAATGGTCAAGATATGTAAACAACCCGTGTCTATCAACAGACAAATGAATAAAGATGTGGTGTATATATACACACACAACAGAATATTATCCAGCCATTAAAAAGAAGGAAGTCCTGCCATTTGCAATAATATATTTGAACCTGGAGGGTTATGCTAAGTGAAATAAGCCAGAGAGATAAAGACAAACGATGCATGGAATCACTGATAGATGAAACCTTAAAAAAAAAAAAAAGCACCAAACATGTTACTTCTTAAAAACAAAAAATAAAATGGTGGTTCCCAGGTGTTGAAGGAAAGGGAAATGGGAAGATGTAAGTCAGAGTAAAAACTTTCAGTTTTAAGAAGAATAAGTTCTGGGGATATAATGTACAGCATGGTTACTTATAGTTAATACTTTAAAGTGGCTGAGAGTATATGTTAAGCATTCTCAGCACACACATAGAAAAAAGGTAGCCATGAGATGATAGATGTGTTAATTATCTTAATCTTGGTAATGATTCCACAATGTATGTTGTATCATAATGATGTACACTTTCAGTTCAGTTCAGTTCAGTCCCTCAGTAGTGTCCGACTCTTTGCGACCCCATAGACCACACCACGCCAGGCCTCCCTGTCCATCACCAACTCCCAGAGTTCACTCAAACTCATGTCCATTGAGTCAGTGATGCCATCCAATCATCTCATTCTCTGTTGTCCCCTTCTCCTCCTGCCTTCAATCTTTCCAGCATCCGGGTCTTTTCAAATGAGTCAGCTCTTCACATCAGGTGGCCAAAGTATTGGAGTTTAGCTTCAACATCAGTCCTTCCAATGAATATTCAGGACTGATTTCCTTTAGGATGGACTGGTTGGATCTCCTTGCAGTCCAAGGGACTCTCAAGAGTCTTCTCCAACACCACAGTTCAAAAGCATCAATTATTTGGTGCTCAGCTTTCTTTATAGTCCAACTCTCACATCCATATATGACTACTGGAAAAACCATAGCTTTGACTAGATGGACCTTTGCTGGCACAGTAATGTCTCTGCTTTTTAATATGCTATCTAGGTTGGACATAACTTTTCTTCCAAGGAGTAAGCGTCTTTTAATTTCATGACTGCATGAAATTAAATTAATTTCACCATCTGCAGTGATTTTGGAGCCCCCCAAAATAAAGTCTGCCTCTGTTTCCCCACCTGTTTGCCATGAAGTGAGGGGACTGGATGCCATGTTCTTAGTTTTCTGAATTTGAGCTTTAAGCCAACTTTTTCACTCTCCTCTTTCACTTTCATCAAGAGGCTCTTTAGTTCTTCAGCTTCTGCCATAAGGGTGGTGTCATCTGCATATGAAATTATTGATATTCTCCCAGCAATCTTGATTCCAGCTTGTGCTTCTTCCAGCCCAGCGTTTCTCAAGATGTACTATGCATATAAGTTAAATAAGCAGGGTGACAATATACAGCCTTGATGTACTCCTTTTCGTATTTGAAACCAGTCTGTTGTTTCATGTCCAGTTCTAGCTGTTGCTTCCTGACCTGCATACAGATTTCTCAAGAGTCAGGTCAGGTGGTCTGGTATTCCCTCTTTCAGAGGGAATTTTCTTTCAGAATTTTCCAGTTTGTGGTAATCCACACAAAAGCTTTGGCAAAATCAATAAAGCAGAAATGTATGGTTTTTTTTTGGAACTCTTTTACTTTTTCAATGATCCAGCAGATGTTGGCAATTTGACCTCTGGTTCCTCTGCCTTTTCTAAAACCAGCTTGAACATCTGGAAGTTCACAGTTCACATATTGTTGAAGCTTGGCTTGGAGAATTTTGAGCATTACTTTACTAGCATGTGAGATAAGTCCAACTGTGTGGTAGTTTGAGCATTCTTTTGCATTGCCTTTCTTTGGGATTGGAATGAAAACTGACCTTTTCCAGTCCTGTGGCCACTGATGAGTTTTCCAAATTTGCTGGCATATTGAGTGTAGCACTTTCACAGTATCATCTTTCAGGATTTGAAATAGCTCAATTGAATTCCATCACCTCCACTAGCTTTGTTCGTGGTGATGCTTCCTAAGGCCCACTTGACTTCACATTCCAGGATGTCTGGCTCTAGGTGAGTGATCACACCATTGTGATCATCTGGGTCATGAAGATCTTTTTTGTAAGTTCTTCTGTATATTCTTGCCACCTCTTCTTAATATCTTCTGCTTCTGTTAGGTCAATACAATTTCTGCCCTTTATTGTACCCATCTTTACATGAAATGTTCCCTTGTATCTCTAATTTTCTTGAAGAGACCTCTACTCTTTCCCATTCTATTATTTTCCTCTATTTCTTTGCACTGATCACTGAGGAAGGCTTTCTTATCTCTCCTTGCTATTCTTTAGAACTCTGCATTCAAATGGGTATATCTTTCCTTTTCTCCTTTGCTTTTCACCTCTCTTCTTTTCTCAGCTATTTGTGTAAGGCCTCCTCAGAGAGCCATTTTGCTTTTTTGCATTTCTTTTTCTTGGGGATGGTCTTGATCCCTGTCTCCTGTACAATGTCATGAACCTCCATCCATAGTTCTTCAGGTACTCTGTCTATCAGATCTAGTCTCTTGAATCTATTTGTCACTTCCACTGTATAATCGTAAGGGATTTGACTTAGGTCATATCTGAATGGTCTAGTGGTTTTCCCTACTTTCTTCAATGTAAGTCTGAATTTGGCAATAAGGAGTTCATGATCTGAGCCACAGTCAGCTCCTAGTCTTATTTCTGCTGACTGTATAGGCTTCTCCATCTTTGGCTGCAAAGAATATAATCAATCTCATTTCGGTATTGCCCATCTGGTGATGTCTATGTGTAGAGTCTTCTCTTGTGTTGTTAAAAGAGGGTGTTTGCTATGACCAGTGCGTTCTCTTGGCAAAACTCTATTAGCCTTTGTCCTGCTTCATTCTGTACTCCAAGGCCAAATTTGTCTGTTACTGCAGGTGTTTCTTGACTTCCTACTTTTGCATTCCAGTCCCCTATAATGAACAGGACATCTTTTTTGGGTGTTAGTTCTAGAAGGTCTTGTAGGTCTTCATATAACTGTTTAACTTCAGTTTCTTCAGCATTACTGGTTGGGGGATAGACTTAGATTACTATGATATTGAGTGGTTTGATTTGGAAACGAACAGAGATCATTCTGTTGTTTTTGAGATTTCATCCAAGTATTGCATTTTGGACTCTTTTGTTGACTTTAAGTATACATAATTTTGTCAACTCTTCCTTGATAAAGCTGGTGAAGACATTTTCCTACTGTGAGATAATTTTATTTTAATACTTTTTGCCAATAATTTCATAATTCCATTTTTTATATAAATACTTGATCTATGGGATTTACTTTGGTGTAGCAAAAGATGTAACAATACAACTCTGATTCTCCTCCTTCCACAATGGTTAGTCAACTGTCTAAAGCCATTTACTAAATAATCTTTTTCTCGCTGATTGGAAATTCTACCTTTATCCCAATCATTACTGATATATATGAGATCTATGTCGGGGTTCTCTCCTCTCTTCCACTGATCTGCCTATACATGTATCGCTGACATTTAACGTAGACATATAATATGTTTTAATATCTAACAGGACTATTCTTCTTTATGCTTATCTATCCCTATAAACATCATAATCACAGTTTACCAAAATAATTACAGTTTTAATATTTTTTCTAGAATAAAGTTAAATTTAAAAGTTAATTCAGGAATAATTGATAGGCAAAAATATTTAATGTCCCCACACATTTAAATCCTCTTTTACACCATTCAGTAATACTTTAACATTTTTTTCATCTCTATATAATCTATTTTTTTGTTACAATTATAAATGAATGTTTTTCTCCCATTATATTCTCTAGCTGTATAAATGGGTATAGGAAAACTATTAATTTTATATTATATTTGTACCCTTTACCAAATTGCCTTTTTGTTTGTGGCAGTCTTTTCCAGTCGATTCTCTTTAGTATTCGAATGTATCATAAGCAAGTCATAATTCCTGTTCCTCTTGTTCAGTTTTTATAGTTCATTTTTTTTCCTAATCCCACTGGCTAATAGCTTCAGAAACTACTATATGTGTATAAGAGACAG